>JASCZI010181329.1:9096-20518 GCA_036250425.1 Stylosanthes scabra | reverse complement strand
TATATATATATATATATATATATATATATATATATATATATATATATATATATATATATATATATATATATATAATTTTTTTTCTGTTCTTTTAATTATTTTGCTATTTAACTTAATTCATTCTATATATGAATGAATTTTGAATCTAGAACAATAAAAACTAAATTGGTCTTGACTCTGAAATTTTAATACTATTACTTGGATTTCAACTGATGAATCATCCTACACGCGGTTGCCTCTGTTTTTTTCTGCTTTTCATAATTCCATTTAGATGTTTAGAACCTCTATTATTGGTTAATCGCATCTTTTGGTGAGAGGCTCCTTAAACAAGGATGTCATTTGTAACCAAAGTTGAATAATTGGGTATACATGACAAAATTTGACAGGTGCTACATTTGAATAAGAAGCCAAAATAAAAATGAGTGCTCACTGAGCTAACTGTTCTTTTCAATTTCAAAAAATATATTATAACACACAACATAGTAGTTTATATCTTACATTCATATATAATGGGTATACGTTTAACACTTTATATCTTACATAGTGGAGTCTGGATGAGAGTTAGATGATGACTTAAAAATTCAAGTAATGTTATAGATTATTTTGCTTCATTTTTATTCTTCTCCAAGCTTTCTCCTCAAGTTCCATTAGAAATTAATGTAAATTATTTTTACGCAAGGATGATAATCATTTCATATAATATCATTCTACCTACCAAACTTGAACTGATTTCTCTCACTTTTTCAAATATAAGATGATTGTTCTCAAAACTTATAAGCAGTTAATTAATCTCATTCTCTTTGAATCCCCAATGTTGTATGATGAATTTGGAGGGAATAATTTTCGAAATTTTTTAAGGAATGCATCATCATAGCAGTAATGTACTTGTTTAATTGTTTTCCCCTTACAACTTGTTTATCTCAGTATAGATAGATGGAAATCAAGTTAATTGTATTTGATAGAGACAATGAAGACATTATATGAAGCAAAATTTTAAACACACTTTATTCACCGGTGGGACACCAACATACATGCACCTTTCATCAAACAAAGCTCTTTGCAATAAAGAAACAAGCTCTCTGCAATGAAGAAGCAAGGAAGGGTTTTATTCTTCTGAGCTGAAGGGTTTTGCTTGCATTCCTTAAAAATTTACTTGATATCTAAAGAAAAAGGTCAGCAGTAGCTTTCGTATGTGGGCACCATCTACATCAGCATCGCTCAAAATAATAATCTTATGATCTCAGAATGCTTCCTTCTTGAAATCTTCTCCCTGAGCCACCAAAAACATAAGTTTAGATAAATTATTGAATAATGGTAGATGAAGAGCATGAAATTTAAGTGCAAATCAACAACAATTTTCACTCTAATTTATTTAGTTCTGATTAATATTTCATGGAATTTATTTGTTTTCAATTCACTGTTAAATTCATTAGAAATTTTCAAGTTTCTATCACATGGTTTGCTATTAATTTCGATTTCCTTGTTAAACTACGCATTGATATTCAAAGTAGTTATACAGTATAGACTTGCCTATTGAAGGTTGAAACAACAAATGAAGCATTTATTTACATGTTATGCAAAATTAGCAAGGCTATTCATCAACAATAGTTAGTTCATTATCAATACACAACCAATAGACCAAACGTCAATAGCTCTTGTATATCAGTTTTGCATTGTTTTGGTTTTCCCTAATTGGAAATTGAAGATGGAAGGAAACTTGGGATTGATTGATCCAAACATTTGAGATTCATTGTTATCTACCCAAAATAATTGAGATTAGTTAAATTTAGATACAGTTTGGCACAACTCTCCATTTTAATCATAATAATGTAACAAACTAAAATGGCAAATTATCAAAACTTTCGAAGAGAATTGCTAAATCCAAGCAAAACATGAACATCCAAATTCAACAAAAAAAAAAAAATCATAGAAAAACAATAAAATGATATACAGGAAATAGAACCTGAGTAGTTGGCGGGGGCAGAGACGAAATACTGAGTCCAGAGCGGAGAAGATGGAGTTTCGACTTCGAGCAGACACGGCAGTTAGACACAGTAACACCACCCAGCAAGGACTTGGAGACAAAACACGAGGAGGAGCGAAGAGCCAACGACAACGCTAGAAAGGGAGCAGAAAACGATCATCAGTGCAGGGGCAGAGGCGACGACGGAGGATCGAATTCACGGCTCGAAATTTAATTAGCAGAGGTGGGGTGCGGTGGCAAGCCGCAATGATGATGCTGAATGCAGAAGGAACCCTAGCTCTCTCTCTTGTCCTTCGAAACATTCTGTAAAAAAGGGAAGAGAGAAAATATGTAAAAAGCAAAAACAGAGGGACAAGTTTTTAATTATAAGTTTTAACAGGCGGGGTCCAAATCATAAATATTTTTGTGATGGCTAATCATACTCCCATATAAACGTGTGAGTGTCGAATCCTTGGCCGATAAAAGTAATTAAATTATATATTACAATTTTCATAAAAGCTTTAGAAATTGAATTATAATGCCATTTTTTGCAACTATTATTACAAAAGGACATTTCATTTTTAAAATTTGGAAATTTTAAATTAAGTGAATAATTTGTGGATTTTTTTAATAAATTGAGTTTAATTTCGATACACTGACAGTGTTAAGAGTTTTCCACAATCATCCAATTAAATTCATGCATTTATATGACTTTAGAAGTAATATGGTTAAAAATTAATTACTTTTGATAACGTGGTAATACCTGATTGATTAGATGTATGTGTAAAACTCTTTTACACTGATGGTGCATGAAAATTAAATTCTAATAAATTACTTAAAAATTTGATTTTAATTTTGATACATAAAGATGTTTTGCATGATTGTGTAAATTTATACCGTTAACCCATCAAAATAAAACTCTAAAAAATTTTAAATTTTATATTAAATACACAACCAAATTGTTAAAGATAAGATTTTTGCCTAATTATATGATACTTTTTTGGTTCGCTCACAATTTTTAAAGTTTCTAGAGATTTTTTATTTTCAGATATTTATTGTTCTTTGCTTATTTATATCTTTTGATTTATTTTTTTGCACCCTATTAGTATTTTTTATTATTAGTTATTTAGATATATACTAAAAATCAATTATAAAATTAGTCATTAATATAAAATACATATTAAAATATCTAATAAAATATATATGAAAAATGAGTTAAATAATATATATATTCATTCCAAATATTTTGTAGCTAATTTAATCAGTTAAATTTTAGTGTGTAAATAACATTTTTGTATTATTATTATTATTATTATTATTATAAGCAAACAGTTAAGTGGAAAAAAAATTTTAAATAAATAAAATAAAATTAATATTTACCAAAATACATCGTTTTGAAGATATTTATGAATATACATCGTATTAGCAGTACCAGTCCAGATCGATGCTCGACCAAATCAATACCGGTCTGGCCCGGTATTCAACTAATTTTCTTAAAAATAAAATACACCAATATTGGTCCATGATGGACCAGTACTGGTTCATAAAATTAATTTTTAATTTAATAATAAATATATTGAATGAAAAAATTAATTTAATAATCAATATATCTATTATTAAATGAAAAAAAATAATTTTTTAAACCAGTACCAGTCCATCATGAACCAGTATTGATGTATTTTATTTTTTAAAACATTAGTTGAATACCGGTTTAAACTAGTATTAGACCGATATTGAAAATAACCCAATACCAGTTTGAATCAGTATTGCTAATACGCTGCATATTGGTAAATATCTCCAAAACGACGTATGTTGATAAATATCAATTCTTTTTATTTATGTAAAATTTTTTCTAGTTGAGTGATTGACAAGTGCTCAATCTAATTGAATGTCAAGTGGCATAGAAGAAAAAAAAACAAAAAGTATAAGAGCAAATAGTAGATTACTAAGGGTGCGTTTGGTTTGCGTTTTCATTTTTTGTTTTCATTTTTAGTGTTTTCTGTTTTCTGAATTTGTGAAGAAAAAGTGAAAACAGCAGAAAACCGGATTTTATTGTTTTCACTGTTTTCACTTTTTCCTGCATAAAATCCAAAAAATAGAAAACACTGGAAATGAAAATAGAAAATGAAAACACAAATCAAACCCATCCTAAAGTGTTTGACAATTATTTAACCTAATTAAATGTCAAGTGGTATAAAATAGAAGGAGAAAAAATATGAATAACTTATGAAGATACAAATTAATCAAGATACATATTTAGAAATAAATTCTGCTATTAATAATACGATTTTTAATTTTAAATCTAAATTTTAAATAATTGCATTTATAAAAAAAATAATATTTTGAAAAAATAAAGTTTATTGATTTTAAATTAAAATTTTCAACCATTAGATTTACAAAAAAGAATATAATTGACAAGTGTCTAATTTAGTAAGTTGATCTTAAAACATTATAATTTAGTGATTGCAAAATGATTTAGTAATTTTAATTTTTTTTATAGAAAATAAAAAATAACATTTTTTCAATTTGTATTTTATATAAGGTGTATATAAAAAATAAGACGTAATAAATCTATTACTAACCTTAAATATTTTAGTCCTTCAGAATAATATCACAAAGAAATTTAAAAAAAAAAATATGCATATCGATTCTACATTCTGCAACGCGCAATGATATTATTATTATTATTATTATTGTAATATATCTTATCTATCATCCTTTTTAAAGACTAAAGAGGTTCACGTTCACTAACTCCGGAAATAGGCTAGCCTAGAATAAAAACTCATAATGAAGTTTTATTAATATTAAAAAAAAAATAACCAAGTGTTTTTTTAACAAGTTTTTTTTCTAAAGCCAAACAAGCAGCACATCTATTAATAACTATTTTATTTTTTTCGGAAAAAGTATAAATTACAAAATGTATACTGCTATACTGATATATTAATCATGGCCCAAACAAGGGGGGAGAAAACTAGATGTAGGCCGACGCTTTCAGCAATCACTAGTTTCTTTTTTTTTATCTGGTCTAACAGTTACTTATATTTTTAGTCTGGACTGTTGTTTAGTCCTAAAAGATAAGCTAAGGGTGGTGGGTGGATGTTGGTTTATTTGGGTTAGACTTATTTTGATCTATCCCCAAAAAAATTTGGGCAATCATGATTTTGTGATATGAATTTGTATTGTTTGAGAGGTGGAATTATACGGAGAAATTGAGAGAGAAAATTCCTAAGACGAGGGTAATAGAGAAATTAAACTTTGATTACATTCCGACATATAAATCATTATATTCTACTACTATTTATAATGTATTTATCTAAATAGGCCAAAATCAATACTAATCTTAAAATTATCTTACCTTCAAAATAACATTGCCCTCAAGAAAAAAAAAATCTCAAATACAAATTAAAGATAACTACTAAAAAAATTACTATGCTACTACCCAACTAGAAAATATCCACCAGAATCACATTCATAAAATTGAAGCCCATAAATCGAAATTAAACAAACTCAGTTGGTTCCAAATATTGGCACACATGCAAAAACCTAAAAGTGCCCTTCAAAAATAAGGCCAAGGATAATAGGATTATCCAATTTTATACGATTTTTTCTCCCGAATGTCATTCTGCAAAGCTGCAGATTTCCTCACCCTTGTGAGTGCCGTCGGCGGGTGTTCCTACTTCTTCCTCCTTAGAGCGCCCTGCCTATGCCCCACCACCCTAGTAATAGGTTTCATCGAGCAAGGAGCTTGCCGCCTCGCCCCTCCTAGTCACTCCTCCGTCACCGCGGCCACTAGCCTGACCACCGCGCATTTGCGCCTCTCATTTGTCTTCCACGACAGTGACGGACGAAGTCCGCCTCGCCGCCTTGCCGCTCACATCCCCTTTTCCAGCCTTAGTCGCCTCACCACCTTGATTTCCATCGACGACGCCGATGAAAACTTGATTTGCACTCTTCACCTCCACTTTGTCACACTTCTTATTCCACCTTTTTCTTTGTCTTCTTCTCCCAATTCAAATTGTATAGTTTGTACTCTTCTTCATAGCTTATATTGGTTTTTGTTCGATTATGATTATACTTATGTTCGGGTCTCCTTTCTATTTAGGTTTTTTACTTTGTTTTGCATTTCCCTATAGGTGTTGTAAAGCAAAATTGTTTGGCAGGTGGGGCAGTGGCCCAGTAGTGAGCTTGCTCCCACAAAGATGCTGCACTCTCTCATGATAGGGGGTTGATTCCCCTCATGCGCTGAAATGAAAAAAAAAAAGTGTGAATATATGTGTGAGTGTGTTTAGCTTAAAATTGGGGGCTTATGTCTAATCCAACTATTAAAAAAAAAAAGCAAAATTGTTTGCATTGATTTTTGTTACATTGTGATAAAAGTTGATATTCGTTCTCATTTCTATTTATGTTCTCTACCAATACACTTGGGCACTTTGCTCGATTTAAATTAAACAAGACAAATTTTAAATAGGAACTTACTTTTATATATTTTGATTAGGAACATGTTAAAATTTAGAACATAAATTTTTATTCAAGACTAAGTAACATACATTTTGAACTTGAACTTGCTTCCATTTTAAATAGAAAATCCTTAAAATTTAGAACATTAATTATTTATTGTTCTTTTTTTAGAAAAAAAAAGGGAAGAGGAGGAAGAAGAGGAAGAGAATAAGAATGAGAAAAGGAAAACAAAAGAAGAAGAAGAAAATGGTGATAATGACGTTGTCACCGCATAAGAAAAGAAATGAGGAAGAGAAATTCGAAGATATAAAAGAAGGAGGAAGAGATAGAAAATAAAAAGAAGACAAGACATTGTTGCGGTTGTGGGAAGGAAAGGAATAAGGAAGAGAGGATCAAAGAACTAAAATGAAGAAAGAAGAAGAGGTAGAAGACATGGATGACATAATAATAATAATAATAATAATAATAATAATTTATTTGCATTAGTAACTTGGTTAACCAAATTATTTCGTCACCTAAAATTATTATATTTAAAATAATAATCTCTATCAAAGCTTTCATAAAAATTCTCGCAGAATCGAAAATAATGAAGTTTTCATTTTATACATGTAAAATCATGAATTAGTAACTGCATTCAATTTCCAAAAATGCCGCTACCTGCTCTTATCTTATTTCTGTATTCTATTTTAATCTTTCTTTTTTTAGATTAGAATAAAATTTAGAATAAAAAATACAATTTTTTAATAAATTTTTTAAGATTTTTGTATTTTGTTTTTAGTTCTTTTATTCAATTGTATCAATTAATACAATATTCAATTCTCCAATTTGAATATAAAATTATTGAATATAATATTCCATATGTTATACGTAGATGTAAGTGTAGGAAAATTATCCTGAATGAAAAGCGAAGTTACCACCACTACAAGAAAAACACCCATTTGACAACACTTAAAAAGTGACTCCAAAAATCTGAAAAAATGGTACCATAGGCTAAGAAGCCGCTTATTTGGCTAAGAAATCGCTTTTTGGGGTGTACCCTATTCTAAGTGGTTCAATTACCAAACGAAGCGCTTTTGCTGCAAATGGAGCACTTTTCGTAAAAAGAATAAGAACCGCTTTTGAAGCGGTGCTCCAGAGGACCAAAGGCACTGCTTTTCTCGATGCTTTCTAGTCAACATTCAAAAGAATAGAAGACGCTTTTTTCGGAAATTGCATCACTTAAAAAGTGGCGCCTAATATTCCCATTTTTTTTAAAAAAAAAATTATTATATATATACATGTAAATGAAAAAATTAACACTATTGATTTTGAGTTTAATTAAACTAAAAATAAAAATAAATACATAATAATATAATATTTATAATGAGCCAAAAATATTGAGATAATCATAATTTTAAATATTCATACATCTCACACTAAAATTAACAAGCAAAAATAAAAATAAAAAAACCATATAAAACAACTTAGAATTTACTACTAATAAACTACAAAAATTAAAATAATGTATCCTACATCATAGGTATCTTCTACCTCACTCAAAACCTCATTTTCAGATTTGTAGAATCACCTCATGTGCCATATCTGCACAATTCAATTTGAAAGTATTAGTCAAAACCATTCTTAATAAATAAATAATGAATTTTGAGAATTTTTGTTTAGTGTCATACCTCCAATGTTCCCCACCATAGTTACTATCATAGTCATCAACACATGCACTAACCATAGTCTATGGTTTCAAGCTGTCACACTATCCCAGCCACTTGCCTAGATAATTCAAGTTGCTGAAGTAAAGAAGATTGAAAAAGCCAGTTTTGCACTGCTTGTTTGCCAATCATTTGAAAATTATTTGGCTTCAATCACAATAATTAATTAAGAACTTATAAATGAGTAGAATACTAGAATGCTACAATTATTTCAAGACAAAGCATTGTTAATTCCTAGAGAAAAACACGAAAATTCTAAGTGAAAATTCAAGAGCAAAAGAAGCCAGAAATCAGAAGAAAACAAAAATTGACATCATCAGAATTGCAAGAGAAACTAAATGTTAAATACACTAAGTAGTGAAGCAGTGTGGAGTGATATATACAGAGAAGACAACAATTAAAAGTTAGATACACACAGTTAGGTGTAATATATTATAAGAACTAGCAATGTTGAGCCAAAGTTGCAAAGCTTGAAAAAACACAGTGCATCAAAGTTTCAAATTGAAATATTTTGTTAAGACAAAATACTTAAAAAAAACAGTTGGTGAAAAATCTAAATCCAACTTTTAAACTAGAAAATCATAAGACTTCAAAAAAGTCATCACCAAGCCATAATAGTTTAGCATGAAAAGAGAATCACTTGAGATTTTCTGTGGACTCATTGATGATTCTCTTGCAGTATGATAGCTAGTTATGTTCCACGTTCAGTAAAATACATATATATAGAAAATTCCCATCTACTAATCAATTCAAATTTCACAATTTACTTATAATAATGAAGAAAGTAAATAAAAATCCAATTTCCCTAAATTTTAATAAGCTTCAATATGTTGTTAGGTACATCAGCTTACAGCAGTGGATTACTATCTATCTACACATCTTCATTTATTTTGATCCATTCATTATTTTCTAATATCAATTGCTATTGTCATAAAAAAGGGTGAAGCATAATCTAGAAAGGCATTGATATTAGATGTAAAACCTGCCCATGAGAAGGCAAGCTTCTGAATGCAGGATATCTAAAAAATTTTTATCATATAATTAAGGTCGTCAAACTCGCGAGTTTACTCTTAAACTCGTTTACCTATTATATAAAAACAAAAATATATCATACCTAATCTTAAATCTAGTCATTTAAAATTAAAAAATTTTAATTTTAAAGCACATAATAAACTAAACTAGTTGTATATTTTTATAATTCAAATGACAATTATCAATTATGCAATAAGTACAATAACATATAACACATAAGACACAAATTGGCTGCAAAGAGGAGTAGATGTGAGTGAATCAACAATTTTGTAACTCTAACAATTAAGAAAAAGTCTTCTTTTTTGACAATATGACGTTGTTTGGGTGAAATTGAGTCAAATTCAAACTTGTTGACTCACTCATAAACTCGTGAGTTTATGCGAGTTTACACAAGTTCAGCCGAGTTTACCGAGATCGAGTTTAGTGCCGAGTTGACTCGATTCCATTACCTAAACTCGTAAGAGTTTAAGAGTTAACACTAGAGTTTGACAACCATGTCTATAATGAATTTACCTTTTTAACCTCCAATTGTTTAATGAGTTATCCAAATTAACCGGCTTCATTGTAGTTGGCTAACAAAGTCGTACTTGGGCATTTGGCCCTTTATTTTTTTTCCCCTTCGTAATTGGTTTTTCTGATTCAAGGGTTATTCTTTCTTGTTTTATTGCTTCTCTGTATGTGGTTGTTTAGGATATATATAATATCTATTGAACATAATATACTATATAATATATAGTATTTTAGATATTATTTTTTTTCTTTTCTTCTAACTTTGTCAACCCCTATACAAGGTCTTACGATTTTGCGGAAACATGTGTTTTTGGTAAACAGTCGCCCGAGTTTGGTTATTATGATCCCCATTGTGAGCGGCACCCCTTCTCCCAAAGCTACGGGACTATTTTGCTGAGTTCCTTAGAGAGAGTTGTCTCGCGCTCCTAGGTATTCTCTACTTTTCCACCGGTGCCGGTTTTGGATACAGATACCCTTTTGTTGAAGGTCGAACGAGTTTTTTCTGGAAGTATAACATGTGTTACTTCAGCGTCGTAGTGTTTGGTAGACCTCTCAGTAGGATTCGAACTCAGATGCAGTTCTGACCATCTGTTATAGAAAAAGAACGATAGGCTTTATATAAATGGAATCTCATCATCCTACACGCAATTCACAGGATTCAACAAAAGTAATCGATATTTCACGATCAAGGATGTAGTACTTTTTGTAGTAGTAGTCCTTATATATCGTATTAACAATCGAAAGATTCGAACTAGTATAATAAAACACAATCTAAAAAAGAGATATTCGATAGAGAGATCTTTGGGATTAAAATAGAAAATTCTACTTTTGTTAATTGTATATTAACACAAATAAAATGCCAATTTTTAGAATATTAATTCTAATTTGTAGTAAAGAAAAAAGGAAATAATAAAATAATACATCCGCGTTTTTAATCATTCTTACCACTCAATCCAAGTGAAGATATCAGCATACTGGTCCTAGCATATTCCATCAGGGGTAGATCCAGAAGCCAAATTCTGTGGGGGCCGAAAATAGGAGTGAAAATATGGATCGAGCTAAGTCAAAAAAACCTAAACTCAAATTCAACTCACGACTCATTTGATTAATAATTAATAATTTTATATAAATAAATTATAATTTATATACAAATAAAAAATTATCTATCACTTATAATTTATATCCTGGAATAAAATTATATATAATTAATGTTTATCATCTATTAAATTCTTAATAAAATAAATAAAGATATTACAATTTAATATGAAAGTATGAAAATAATCTAGACATATAGTTTATGAATGGGTTGAATCGAGTAATTTTAATTAATCTTTAATAATTTTAAAATTTTACAAGTTATTGGTTGTAATTTTTTTCCTAATCATTTTATTATTAAAGATAAAAAATATTTGACCAAATTAAATTGATATTAAAATAATTTTATTGAGATGTTAATTGTTAGAATTTTTAAAATAATTAGATAAATAATATTTAAATTGAATTTTTGTTTATATTATATTACTTTGAATATATTTAATAATCTAATTATAATTAAAAAATTAATTATTAATATAAAAATACTTCTACAATTATAATAAATATATAATAACATATACTATTATTTATTTTTTTTACAAAAGTTGGGGCAAGGCCCATACTTAAGTCCGCCCGTGTATCCCATCCAACAAGAACAAATTAGAACCAAAAGTCAAAAGTTCATACAAGACATGGGTATATCTATGCTGGACCTGGTTCT
>JASCZI010181328.1:112502-122803 GCA_036250425.1 Stylosanthes scabra | reverse complement strand
TTCTCATCTTTTTCTGTGCTTCAAGGGATTGAAGCAATTGCTCTAACTCCTTCACAAAATCAATTGCACCTCCAATGATTGAAGCTTGGTCACCCTGCCACACCCCCATTTAACACTTTATCATCATCAAAACATAAAGAAGAAAAAGAAAAAAAAAAGTATTTATTTTTGCATGTGAAACTTTAAAAAGATTGGATTTTTAACAATAACAAAGCAAAAGAAACTATTTTGAAGAAATGGGGTTTGTCTATTTTAACAAAAGATTGAATTTTTATGATGAACAAAGCAAAAGAATCTATTTTGAAGAAATGGGGTTGGTTGATATGCAAAATCATAATTGATAAACATATAAACTCAACAAGAACATACCCTTTGAATATATGAAGGAGGCATGAGGGATCTTAGTACACTGAGATGATCATTCATTTGGCGCCTTCTATTTCTTTCAACAGCAATGTGTGTCATTCTCTGATTCTCCACATCTTCTTTGTTCTTTGCTGGCCTTGTTCTCTTCCTCTTCTTCCTCTCCCTTGTTGTTGTGGCAACACTTACCACCTGTTGAGGAGATGATTTCTGGCACACTTCTTGAGTAGTGTTGCTATTTCCTCTTCCACCACACTTTTCAGTAGCAGTAACTGGATTTGCTGGTATGTTATCTCTATTATTATTATTATTCTCAGCACAACATGAAGCTGAGGCTGAAGTTTGGTGGTGGTGGTGTTGATGAAGCTCATAGCTCTCAGATTTCACAGGTGATGAATGTGATTGTTGTTGCATCTCTGTAACACAACTCTTTTGATCAAGCTCTTGAATATTGTTGTTATTGTTATGGGTTTTGAGCTGTTGAAGCTTTAGAAGAGTTTGAAAGTTTGTTGGGTCTTTGAAAGGGAAGAAGCATTGTTGTTGCTGTGGTGGTGAGAAGTGATAGTTTGGGGAATATTCCACACTTTGAAGCATTTGAAGGAATGGCATCTTGTCTTCTAAGCTTGATATCATTAAGAGTTGTTCTTCTTCTTCTTCAAGCCTCAATAATGATGCTGCTTCTGAATCAAAAACCAAACCTTGTTGCTCTAAGTAGTTCAATTCCAAATGTGACTCACCAAACAACTACAACAAAAAGAAACAAAAAGAAAAGGCAATTTAGTATAAAGTTAACTAAAATTTAATGTAAAATTTTAAAAAAATAATAATAAAAAAGTTTTTTTTTTTCACTACTTTTCACAACCAAATAAACTAAGCCTTTCAAAAAAGAAGCATGGAATATATATTATGCTACCATTAATGGAGGGTTGGAGCTAGAATGGGTCAAGTCTATAAGTCTAAGCTATATATGCAGGAATTGAAGGAAAAACAAAAGTCAAAAAAAACATAAAATAAAAAATAGGGAGCAGAAGTAGAATGTCAACAGAGAAGGGAACCTTTTTAGCAGAGAGGGGGCACAGAAGATACATCTTTTTCTCCTTTTTTTTTTTTTTCCTCAGAAGAAAAAAAGAAAGTAATAATGCCAATGCAATGTTGCATTTAATGCAAAAGTGTTGTGAAATGAGTAAAATGGCAGTAGTTACCTTTTTCACAATTCCTTGAGTCTATAGAAAATGGAGTGTAGAAAGAAAAAAAAAAAGCAAATTTAATTAAAAAAAAAAGATAATAGTAAATGAATACACATACACATGAATTGAGGGGTCCTTGGAGGCTCTCCATATTTGAGGTGAAGATAGAATTAGAAGAAGCAGCAGCAAAGAGAGATTGATTTATGAATGAAAATGTTAGAAATTAAATTAAATGGAATTGATTTGTAGTTGAGTAGTGAGTGACCAACATTCCTTAGAATAGTATATATAGTGTTTCCCTGTTATGTGTGTTGAGAAATACTATGAAAGGAGAGAATGGCAATTAATGTAATGCAGAAGAAGAAGCAGGACTATAGGACCCCATTTGATGCATCACACACTAACACTATATTGATATATTCCTTTCTTTCTTCTTCTTTCTTGTGCACTTTCATATATGCTACTACCCTATTACCCTCTCCTTCATTCCTTATCCCTCTTATATATCTCTATAGAATGCAATTAATGCACTTTGAGAAAGAGAAAGAAGAGAAAGAAACTCTCTTATCTATCTATCTCAAGTGAGGTGAGAGAAAGAGAAAGAGAAAGAGAAACAATGGTGGTTGATTATTGGGGCCTAGCTAGCTTGCTTGCTAGATATAGATAGATAGAGAAGAGTTGAAACATGGAATAGTAGTGGAAGAAGGAAGGGAAGGGAAGGTGGTAAGAAATGAAAGGTGGGAATTTGAGAAATGGGGTTAGAGGTTTTAGGAAGAGATAATAATACTAATACTAATAGTCTAATACTTACTACTAATAATAAAAATGCCTCTAAACTTTTATAATGAAAAAGTGCCTTTTATTTTTCTTAGGAGGTGACAAAAATATCCATTGATATTTAATTATCATAATGTTAACTATTAATAAATAAATATTTTTTTTCACTTTTATGAACACTGAAGTACTTTTACGGTTTTTAAAATTCTAAAATTAAGAGGCAATTTTGTCAGCAAAATAAAAATTTATGAATAATTTTAATGGTTAACTCTGATATAATAATAGACTATGATGTAAGGACACTGACACGGACACGAGATACGATATGACACGCAACATGCCAACACACAGATCTCAATTTCTTATATGACACGTGGACACGGTATATATATAAAATATAATATACATTTCTAACAAAATTATAATAATATTTTGATATTTTATTCATATTAAAATTTAAATTGTTATCTTTAAATATTTTTAATGTTTATTTTAATTATATAAATTATTTAAGATAACTTTTATTTTTAAAAATATCATATATACTACATTTAAACTCATTTTAAGGATATAAGTTAAGAATAAAGTTGGACACGTGAACAGATGATGATATTTTGGAGTGTCAAGTATGTCTGAAGAAGTATTTTTTTTGCTTTTATTTAAGGACACGAATGGACACTTAAAACAAGCGTGTCGGTTATGGTCGTGTCCGCGTGTCGGACACGCCAAAAATCACTTCTCTCAAATACTTAACGGGTACGATAATGAAATATATAAATAATTATATTTCTATAATTTTTTTTATATAATTTTCTTTTAATTTGAATAGATTTTTGCATATGTTTTTTTAATATATTTGTTTATGCTAATTTTTTTTTTAAGTTAATAACTTATAGAAGTTTCCATACTCTATTACAAAATTAATCTTTTTACAAATTTAAATGGATAAAAAAACACATAAATAATTACAAAAGGAGATTTTAGAGAAAGAAAGAGAGGGAGGGCTAATAAGTAATAAGGTCCGAAAGAGGCATTATTGGCAGTGGCAGTTTTTGTCCAGCAGCGGGGACACAAGGTTGTGGGACTCTCTTCTCCCCCTCCCTTCTATTTTATTACTCCCTATAATAATAAGGTTAAATATTATTAGTACTAGTTAATATAGGAAACTTTTACTTTTTTAACAAAGTTTAATTATTTAAGTTAATTATTAAAGTTTTATTTTGTTGAACAAATTAATTTTTATATTAAATTAGTCATCTATATACAATAATTAATTAATTTAAAACTTTTAGAGATTTTAATATTTTTATTAAACAATAAAAAGAATTGATTTATCCAAATTTTAGAAAAATATGATGAGAAAATTAATTTTTTAACGAAATAAAAGATTAAATTTGGGATATTACTCATTTTATAATTATTAAATCTAAATATTTAAGTTGAATGATGATGATACATCTCTAATATGTTTTCTTATAAAAGACTCGATTGAGGACTAAAATATTAAAGTAATCCTTGGACTTGTAGTGGTAGTGATGTATAACAATTTCAATTGTTAATTCATTGATGAAAAGGGATTTAACAACTATTATATAGTATCCTGAGTTCACTAATGTCAAGAACGATAATAGTACAATTGAAGCTTTAAAGACTACTTTAGTATACGAGCTCAATCTCTTATGCCTGGCAACTTCAGAGTTTTAGTCTTAATTTGAGCATGAAAGTATAATCATGTTTCTAATAATAAGTAATAAAATTTATAAGCAGTTCTTTGGAACACTAAGAGTATATTTGGTTTACCTTTTATCTTTTTTTGTTCTTATTTTCAATATTTTTTGTTTAAAAAATTTATATAGAAAAATATAAATAAAAGATTTTATTATTCTTTTCATAAAATTTGTAAAATAGAAAAATGCAGAAAATAAAAATATAAACTAAATACACCTTTTATATATATGTAAATCTATATATTATTTGTCAACAAAAAAATCAATATTATTTAGCCAACTAAGTTCAACCAAATTATTTATTTCTATGTTAAATAGAAGACTATTTCGATGTCGAATAGAACTTTATTTATGTGAAATTTTTTATACTATTTGACACCGAAATAATATTCTATTTAGTATAAAAATAAATTACTTTATTAAATTTGGTTAACAAAAATCATTTGTTCAAATAGCATTATTATTATTATTATTATTATTATTATTAATGCTAATCTAAAATGTGTAATTGAATATTTGGATAGAATCATAGAAGTGATGAGTGTTGGGGCTTAGCCCCCCACCTTTTCTCACCATAAAAACAAAAGTGATTAGTGTGAATTTTTTTTACCAATGTATATAAATCAAAGAATGTTAATAACTTAGAAAAAATTTTAAGTATACTGATTTATCGATGTATTAGTGATCTTCAACTGTTAATTTTAATTAAAAAAATATAAATCTATTTAAATTAAAATCAACGCCTAAAGATCACTCATACATCCGTGTATCCATATAGTTAAAACTTTTCCAATAACTTAATATTGTGTTTAACAATAAGTATTCTATCTTAAAACAAAAATGAAGAAAAGAAAAATGTATTATATTATTGTTTTTCTCTCACATGTATATTGAGAAGGAGAGAGTGTACGGCAAGGCAGGCTAAGCAGAGCTTTGGAAAGGGATTCCATGGATTGTGTGGTCGGATGGATATGATGGATGGATCATTTATCTATCACAAAATATTCATTACCTCTTTTCATGCCAGAAAATAAAATAAAATAAAATAAAGCATTATTCCTTGTTATAGATTTTTATAAATATTTATTTATTTTTATGGGTTTGACTTTATTCCGCCATAATCATTTGAAAATTTCAAACTGTCTAGGGTCTACTAATTTTTCTAATTTCTAAAAACTATATTCTTAAAAAATTGCAATAAATTTGTAGGTTTTCAAAAAAAAAAATATTGAGTAATAAGTCTTTAAAATTTTTTTGTCATAAATATATAAATTCTTAACACGTTACTAAATTTACCGTGAAGGTAATACGTGTCCTATATCATGAGTAGCAAGTGTAAGGAAAAAAAATTAGTTCTACATTGAAAATAATAGAAACAAAGCAAAGGATATATGAGATGAAATAAAGTTCCATGCACTTAATTTTTTTAAGATTTTGAATTAAATATATGATAGTTTATATTTTGTGTGTTTTCTCACTTAATTTCAAATATCTAAAACTTTGATACTCTCTTTTGTGCACAATATAATAAGAATATTATAAGCGTTATCAACTCATGAATATTTTTTTTTACCGTATTTTTTAGTTTGATAGATTAAAAATTAATTTGTTGTGAAACAAAGTTTTATTTAAGAATTTATTATTAGTCAATAAATTATTATATGTAAATTTCACAAATTTATATGTCTAACTTCATAATTTTTTTTTTATTTTACAAAATTATGCAGCATTTTGTTTCTTTTTCTTATTTCTCCTCTCTAACAATAAATATAGAAACTTTTGAAGGATTAGAAACACACGTAACTATTTTTTATAAACAATAACACGGAAATTCTATATTTTTCTCTTCTCTTCCTTTTGCTTTTTCTTTTTTTTTTCTCTCTTATTTTGGCCTCTTCCTCCTCTCAAAGATAAATTAAAAAAAATGAAAAACTAATAAGAATGCGAAATAGAGAAGATGAACCAACAATTAAAAAAAAAAAGAAAAATTATTAGAAAATAAAGAAAAATAAAAATTAGGACAATTACTAATTTACCACTTGGTTAACAAAAAAGATTTGGAATTTTAACTTATTTTTTAATTATTATTTTAATTTTTAAATAAAGAATGTTTTAAATTTTTTACATTTTTAATTTTTTTAAACAATATTTATATGTAAAGTTTTTATCCTTTTTTAAGTATTCAAAGGAGGAATTAAAACTCCCTATACTACTAAAAAATACTTACATATAACATAATACCATATATAGTTATATACACATAAATCTGATCTATTTTTGTATTAAATATAATTATTTATACCTAATTTTAAAAATCCAGCCTGAACCGATCCATTTGAGTCCCTAATTAAGATGTTTTAGAAGTTAGAAAATTTATTCAGGAATAAGTTCTAACTGGTTGTCATTTTTCACATAGGATACTCTCCACTGCCATTGGCATTTTGTTAAGAGCTTATCCTCTTCCTTCTTATTTATCTAATTTATATTGCATTGACGTTTGATTAGGTTTACATCTCAATTTATATACTGTATTGTGAGAAATTTTAACAAAGTATTATTTTACTCTTTTCTACTTTAAAATACTTATTTAGACAAACATTTGTAAAAGTAATTACTAATTTCTATCATCAAAATAATATTAATTATTATTTTACTGATGTTCTTAATTTAATTTTTTATTTATGAATAATTTTATTTAAAAATTTATTTTAATTATAATCATTAATCAAGATACATTTATTGCCTTAATTTTTTATTTAATATATATTTTAATATTTTAAAAATTATTTTAAAATATAGAAATATTATTTTAATAAGGTTGTATGAGAAAGATTTATATTATATTGTTGGGACTTAAAAGTGGTGAATAAAATTATTGCTCTTCTATAAAAAGACACTAAATATAAATTAATTATATAGGATCAAACAAACAAATTACATTAAATTTTAGCAACAAAGTAAAATGTAATATATATAAATTTTTTTAACTTTTTATTAATATTACTTGACTAGTAGTTGTCAAACTATAATTTTCCAAAATTGTATTTTTCTTCTAACATTGTCTCTACTCTCAAGAGTCAAAACTGATCGTTCAATTTTATGAAGATGGTGTGCATAGACTTACCATGGGTAAAGCCCCACTAATTGTCAATTTATGCTGCACATGGCATGGGACCATGCAACTTCAAAACTAGTCCACGTACACCTTGAAAGAATATATATAGCAGCTTTTTAGTTTTTAATATAATTCTTCAAATAAAATAAATACCAGTGTTAATTATGGTTAATTTAGTGGTTTGTCCATTTAATAGCAATAACATTATTGCTATTATTATTAATCTTTAAGAAAGGTGTCAAGCAATCCTCAAATTTTGTATTGTTAATACAATAATTCATTCATCTGGAAAAATTCTTCCTATAATAAATTAATGTGTTTCGATTGGCGTTAACAATTTTAAATTTGAGTGAATTTGATTTTATAAAATTAATTATAGTTAGAAGTAAGTTTGTGTCAATATAATTTTTGTTTGATAATTTTATACTAAAATTAATTTTGATAAAATAAATATTGTTTGAATAATACAAATTAAAATTACTTTTAAGTAGAAAATTACTAAAAAGAATATGACATTAAATTATAATATTATTATTTTAAGTATATTTAACTTTTTTTATATATTTTTTAGTATTTTTTATATAGGACTTTCACAAGTATTCTCGATATTTCTTTTTAGTATGTTATAATTTTTTACTGTTATTATTATTTATAATTAATTATTTTTATTTAATTGATATATCCAATAAATTATATTATAAAAAGTAACAATAACAAATATAACATATAAAACGATGATTACAAAGGTATACAATATCAAACAAAAAAAATTAATAAAAATAAAAAATAGTGAATAATATAAAAAGTTTCATAAAAAAAAAAATGAAAGCTCTATAAATAAACAATAATATGTTTAAAATAAAGGGCTATTAAAAAAAATAGTTTTTAATGGATATAACTTCATAAATAAAATAATAAAAGCTCCATAAATAAAATAATAATATTAGAGGAAAAAATATTATTTAAAAAATTAACCATTTCATCGTATAAAAGATGAAGGATATAAATGGTATAATTTGTAGTTTTGGAAAAACATGAGTTAGAGTGCATAATCATATTTGCGTTTAGAGAAAAAAAATAGTCAAACAAAAAAGTGAAACTTTCAAGAAAATCAAACTTATGTTTGATGATGCTAACGCTAAATTAAACACATCCTTAGTCATTAGCTTACATTGTAAATAGAAAACTACTTTAAAAACTTAAAGGGGGAAAATGAACGAGGGCTTCCTAAAGAATGAATTTGAAATATAAATATTAAATTTAGGGTTAAGATATTAGAAACTAAAATAATTCTTAAATATTTTATTATTTAATTCATTCTTAATATTTTTAAAATGGTTTTTTCACCCTCACTTCATTGTCAATTTTTACAATTATGTCCATTTTGCCACCATAATTATAAAAGAATCTACCACGGAAGCTGATGTGATAACCACCAAGTCCACCGCCACTAATGAGTGTGAAGGTAGAGAGGTATGAGGTTATGGCGGCAGTAGCTATTGTCACGGCATAGTAGTGGTGCTGTCATGGTAACGGTAGGAATATTGTGATAGTTATCATAAACTAATATTTAAATTAAAAAATCTTGGAACAAATATTGCATAGGCAACATTATTCTTTTATAAATATAAAAAAATATCTAAAATTCTTAAAAATAAGTGTGGGAAAGGAGATTTTTATTTTTTAATAAACTTTATACTAGACTTATATAGAGTTAGCTAAAATTAGATGCTATATATAACTATATATATTGTTAGTTTTTTTATGACTGTTGATAATAAAATTACGTAGAGATGAGCAATTTTAAGAAAATGATGCTATTAAAAATTTTCAAAACGTTAAAAATGATTTTAAACAATAAAAAACTCAAAAGCGCTATTTTGATTCTCAAATATTAAAATAATAATAAGTTATCATTAAATTCTTTATATTATTCATCTTAGAAGGTACGTAATATAGTATATAAACTATATATATAATTTTGATAAATCCATAAAATAAGTTACCCTTTTATTATTATTATTATTATTATTATTATTATTATTATTATTATTATATATCTTTCAATTCTTTCCTTTTTCTTTAATTTCTCTTCTCTACTATTTACTTTCTTTTTTCTTTTCTACTTATTTTGGATTTATTTAAAAATTATAAACTACTTTATTATTTTATAAACTAAATAGTGTAAGTTTAGTTTCTACGCGCGCCTAAAATGTATTATTTTTAAGGGTTTATATATTCCTATAAAAAGAAAGTAGAAGTATGCCTTACTTCACTAATTTATTATAAATTTGATGACTAATTTATTATAAATTTGAGCTATATTTAATAGTTAATCATTTATTATTTATGAAAAAGTCTAAGGAGTCAATAATTTGAGATCAATGATAATTAACTAAAATTAGAAGAGAATGAGAATGTTAAAGTAATTATATAATTTTAAATGATCATTTTTTATATTTTTGGATCATCACTTTATCAATTTTGAATTATCACTTATTTATTAGTTTCCATTTGTCAATAAAATATTAGTTCCCTAATATAGTTGATTATTTATTAATGGATTGCTGTATTTTTTTTTTTATAGATCAAACTAAAGGGATTCTTGACTACTACAAAAATAATCAGAGAAAATTAATGAATTGTTGCATACATAATGCAGAATTTAAATCCACAAGGTCGTGATATTTATTTAAGCAAATTAATAAGCTAATTCCTATCCCAACTCAAATTAATTTATCAAGAATAATATTTGTTTATAAGTAAATGCAATCATGTACAACAAAATTTTATGACTATGTAATGTACTCGATTAAATTTAGTGTTTATTACTTTATTGTCCTTATACCTAATAGGCTAAATTTATTATCAACTTATCCGTTTAAGATACTTGAATTCATTCACTTGTATTACTCTTCAAGCTAAATATCCAAATCCAACCTTCATTTTCATTAGATTAGATACGTAAATTAATTCAATTAATGACAATGACAACAAACAAATTAATTAATATACATATAATAATATAAAAATTCATCATATGAAACGTAACATGAGCGTGACACGTAAACATAAACATTGGCTATGATTGTGCCTAAACCTAAACTGTTATTTTATTTTATTTTTTTCCAA
>JASCZI010181328.1:74444-86411 GCA_036250425.1 Stylosanthes scabra | reverse complement strand
TCTCTAGCATGATGTGATGGAACAATAAGGAGACTTGGAATCAAAGTATAAAGATTAAAAATTTGTTTGTCATGTCATTTTAGAGTTATAAGATCAATGGTTGAACCTTGATCAATATAGTGCAATTATGCTGTTTGTGTTTTACTCTTTTTTATGGTTTGTGCCTTGCTTTCATTTTGTTCAACCTCTTTTATCTTTTCTTTAATTTATATGCTTTTAGTATATAACTATGGGAAAAAGAATGCAATAGATTAACAACGAAGATAAAAATTGGAGCAGTAATGTAAAGCATTTGAGAAGCTTTAGTGAACACACACACACACATAATCACAACCTTATATTTTCAAAGTACTCATTACTAGAACTACTAGCATAAATATAGTCACAACCTTATATTAGTATTCAACTCAACTGAGAAAACATATGCATGAAGAAATAACAGAACTCCAAAGTCCATAGTAATCCCTATGAACAATTAAGATCCTAAATTCGCAATGATAGTTAAAATAACAAGCCTAAAGAAAACACCAAGAATGCTTAAAGCTATATCTCCCTACTTTGTTGCCAGATGATTGAAGAAAAATAAATTCAACCAGAGACGCAGTATCCTACTTCTAATCATATGGTTAAAACAATCAATATAAAAATCAACTATAAATGCAAGAAAGTTTAAGGAAAAGAAAAGGTTTACGAGTCACCACCGGTGTCAGGTACTGGATCACCATCTCGTCCTTTACGGACAAACTGCCCTTTCACTCGAGGGCGCTGCTCCGCCAATCTTTGCCTGGCTTCATATCGAACCTGTACAAGAAATTAAAGCAACAAAAATTTGAAAGATCTGCAACTAAGTCAAGCCAATGAACTTGTACAAGAATGTTTTCCAATTCCTTGGTTTGAGTTTCCAAACCAAGAAAATTATACATAATGTTAGAGAAGCTCCTGTTAGTAACTAACACTAGTTGCAGTACCTTTTTCCCATAGGATCTCTCTTTTCGCTTCAGTCGAAACTTTGTTAGGGCTGCTTGTCTTTGGCTAAAGTGATGAGAGTTTGTTCCTCTAAATCCATCATAGTTTTGGTGAACGCTATCATTAAAATTTTCAGGATTGTTCTTGGCCACCGCATTTGAAGTATCATTTCCATCACTTCCACTGCCTACGCTTTCATAGGCAATACTACTTTTATGTTTTGCAGCATCAGAAGATAAACTATTACCTGAACTCTGACCAGCAGATAAAATGTTACAATGTTCCTTAGACTTAACATCAGAAGTAGCCTTACTGACAGGCAAGAGTCCACATCCATTGATTGATGAATTCGGTTCAAATTGTCCGTACTGACCAACAACCAGAGTTATCCTGTTCTCTTCATTTTTGTTGCTTGTGCCGCTATACTGACAAGAAGTATCAAGAGTATTTCCAGATGACTTATGAGATTCTTGAGAATTTTGATCATTGTTGGTTACTTTGGCAGAGGTAATCAAAGGTGACGGGGAAGAAGGCTGCAACAATTTATGACCACCATACCTGCAGATAGAAATATAGTCATCCTCTTCAGCGAAGAACTTCGCCTCGCCAATAACACATTATCCCTTTCTTTGACAGCACAAAGGGAATATTCCAAGATGTATTCCATTGGTATTTTGATATCAATTAAGAAATAAAAAGGAAAATGATTAGAAATAGTGAACTCACCGAGAAAAAGCAGACGTGTCTGAATGTTTCAATGTTTGTCTTTCCTCAGTTATCACACTTGCTTGTTTACATGAGCTATCAGAAAGGTCTCTTCTGAACGGAAGTTCCATTTTTGAATCTGAAACAGACTTGGTAGTATTATCTCCACTAGAACTACCGTTTTCAATGGTTGGCTTTTCGACATTCTCAAATGTGCCAACCATGGGCTGAACCACTGAACTGCTACAACCATGAATCCCAGCATTAATATTAGGATTGGCTCTGCTCGATTCAGCTCTTAGAACTTCATCTTGGCTTTTGGTTTCAGCAAAACAATGATCTTGTTCTATCCTTAAATCTGTTGATTTAAGAGATTTGTTGTGGCTTGCAGACTCTGATACAAGTTCCACTGATCTCTCTGTATACAAGACATGTATACCATATTATAACTAATAGTAGAAAATGAGAGGAACTCACACACCTATTTCATCATTGTGCTTACTTGATTTACTTTCATGGTTGGTGGACACCTCACGGGGCACCACATCAACATTGCTCAATTTAAACTCAGATGCATCTTGCCCTTTTTCCATGCATGTGTTCTCTGCTTCCAAAAATGACGAAGTGCAAGTGCTCTGTAAAATAGTTGAGAAAATAAATATTACCATAACCATAAAGTAAATAAATAAAATCATAAATCCAATCATAACTAGAAAAGCCAATCTTAACTAGAAAAGGTTGTGCAGGCAATATTACCATAAAGTAAATAAATAAAATTACAAAAGTAAAAACTAAGCATTGCATCCATAGTAATACAGAACATATAACAATCATGTCAGAAGGTAAATTCAAGCTAAATTTCGAGGGTCGAACTTACATGAGCCTCACTCAAATTTTCACCACGTCCATTATTTTCTTGCAGAGAAGACACAAAATCACTAGACTGATTGCTTGTAGAATTGTCTTGCGAAACAGTCTTAAGTTTTTCTGCTGGATATGCTGTATTTTGAGAAGGCTTGTCAATCTGTATACACAATGCACAAAGGGAGAGACATTTGCAAGCTTAACGAACAAGCTACTCTGTGACAGAAAGAAACATGTAGAAAAATAAAGATCGAAGAATATACATACTGTGTGCCTTCTCCATACATGCCGCCATAAGTTCTTAAGCTCATTCCCCCGGACAGGTTTTATAAGAAAATCAACTGCCCCTTTTAGCATGCATTTCAACACCATGTTAACTGAATCTTGAGAAGACATCACTACACATTACATAAACTTTAGTCCATTAGCCATATCAATCTAATGGAAAAATTAAGAACACACAATGACAAGTCAAAAACATACTTATGACAGGAATGTTTTTGCAAAAATCATGCTCCATGATTAAAGTAATGAGTGCAAATCCGGATATTGCGGGCAAATCCAATTCTGTTAATATGAGATCTAGGTCTGTTGCCTTCTTCTTCAAGACTTCCCATGCCTTTAATCCATCAGAAACAGCAATAACTGCATGAAAAAATTAATGAATAATTTTTTAAATTTATTTTTGGTAGAAGTGATTGGAAGGTGTTATAAAAAGATTGCTAAAACTACAATTGAGGTAAACTAGCTTCATTATATTCTCAAACAGAGCACATTATTGATTCTTAAAAATAAAAGGACCCATAAACCTATGAAGATAAAAATAAACTAGACTGTTCATTTATCCATATATTATTACCAATGCCATAATATACATTCCAGAACAAAAAACGGTTGAATTGAAGGTAGTTTAGAAAGGCATCCAACAAGGAACCCTTAGATTGGTGATTTTGCTATTCGTTTTGGATCGACACTGAATTTAAAATTTCCTATCATATATATCACAACTTATTTCAGTTACTAAAACAATAATTAAATAATATCATTTTAAACATTATATTATAAGAAAGCAATTCTAATTTCATCAATCCAGCTTAATTATAATTAATTATCATATAAATTGGCAATTATTTTCTTTTAAAAAAAGTACATCGAAAATATATATTACGATGATTTAAATTTATATTTAGATAAAAAAAAATTACAGATCAAACAATCTCAAATCAATGTAAAATTTTATAAACTGATCCAATGAAGTTTATTTAAACTTCATGTTTCTGGAGACAGATTTTCAATTTTCAGCTTGCTTTGCTGAATCCTTGAGTATGAACAACAAAAAAATAAAGAAAGAAAGAAAAAAGAACCTGAATAACTGCATTTTCGAAGAATAGCAGTGATGAGGTGGCGGGTAGAGTGATCCGCTTCAACCACCAAAACCCTCACCACCCTCCGCGCCAGAATCTTCTCCCACCTAATCACTTCCTCACTGTTACCGTCACCGTTACCGTTACCGTTACGGTCCTCGTTTTTCGCGCTCTGCTCCTCTTTCATTCTGGATGTGCTTGCATCATCACCGTTCTCAGCCGCAGCAGAAGCAGAAACGGTAAAAGCTTCAACCTCATCATAACCGTCCATTATTCTCAAAGCACCACAACAATAACAACAACAACATGCTACATTACATTCATTAACATTGAGAGATGAATTTTTGCAGAGAAAGTAGAGAGAAGAAAAGGAAGGAAGGAAGGAAGGCAACGAACCTCGCTCACAGAGCTGGTAGATAGGCGCGTGGAGGGAAGAGAAAATCAAGTAAGAAAATATCACAAAGAATGAATCCTCTTCTCTTCTGTGAACCGCAAAAATCGCAGAAAATATCTTCTTCCTTCTTCTCCTTCTTCTTTTTCTTTTTCTCTCTCTTCTTCTCAATCAGAAGGTCCAATGCTATTGCCTACTGGATCTGCTGATCTGGCACAATTGCAGCCATCAATTTTATTTATTTTATTTTTAATAATAATTTTTTTTTCATCTAAATTATATTTCTAATACTAAATTTTTCTTATCACATAATATCTCCAATTGTTTATGGAAAAGGTGAAAATTTTATTTCTATACCAAAAAATTGTAATTAATCTTCAGAAAAAGGGTTATAGACATTGGAATTTGGAAGAGGTGGTGATTTTGTTATTTGTTTGGGTCCAGCAATGAACAGGTGTTGCCTTGGGCTGGTTCTCTTGGTCCCTGATATTTTTCTGCTTCTCCCTCTTGTGGTGAGTAAGGCTAACACGTGGAAGAGTATATCTCGGATAACATGCCTCAGATTTAGTTTACTTATAAATAAAAAAACTTCAATATTTTTTTTTTACAGAAACTTCAATAGTTTACTTAAATTATGTTTTTTTTCCTTCTAATAAAATTGTGGTAAACACTCTTAAAATGCAAAAATATTAAGTGATCAATTAAGTTATTTATTTATATATTAAATTAAAAATTATTTTAAAATATAAATATAATATGAAAATAAATTTTTATTTAACATAAAATAAATAATTTAATTTAACAAAATAAATATGGATCTAAAATTATTGTATTAAAAAATTGATTTATATACATATTTATACATATATTTCAATAAAATAATTTTTATTTTTTTATAACCCAAATTTTATGTAATTAAAATTTTTGTGTTGGACTTCATAATGTATAGGATAAATAAATATGTCTACGCCTAAATTTATTCTAAAAACAACACCTAGAATATCACAAAAATTCACATTTCATTATACATAAGCAACTCCAATAGACTCATTTAGATTTTATTTGTTCGAGAGAAGTAGAGGAGAAATGAAGAAGAAAAAAGAAATATTGTCAAACTTCCTTTTATTAAATGGATAATACTATTTGATTAAGTGGTTTTGGCTAATTAAATTTAATTAAGTGATTTATTTCTTTGCTAAATAAAATATTATTTTGATGTTAAATAGTATAAAAAATTATACATAAATAAAGTTCTATTTGACATCGAAATAATTTTCTATTTAGCATAGAAATAAATGACTTGATTGGACTTGATTAATCAAAATCACTTATTCACATAGAATTATTGATATTAAATTATCATAGAAATTTATAATTTTTTCCCACTTTTCATTTTCTCCTTAAAATTGATATTTGCAATGAATTTGATTAGGAAAATAAAATTTTACTAACATAAAATCATATTATTTTAAACAAAATTAATAAAATGTTGTTATTTATATAACAATAATTCTATATGAATAAGTGATTTTGGCCAATCAAATGCAACTAAGTAATTTATTTCTATGCTAAATAAAAAACTATTTCGGTGTCAAATAGAATTTTATTTAGGTGCATTTTTTATGCTATTTGATACTAAAATAATACTCTATTTAGCATAGAAATAAATCACTTGGTTGCACTTGGTTGGCCAAAATCACTTGTTCAAATAGCATTACCCTTTGTATAATTATTTTTTAAAAAAAAATTAATTTAGATAAAATATAAATTAAAATAAACCAAATATTGAAACAACAAATTTTACATTTAGTTTCTAATCATGTATGATTCTACAAATATTTATATGGCATATCGTGAAACCTAAAATAAAATTGAAATACATCCTAGTACTTGAAATAAACAAAAAAATGAGTGGGTACATTTAGGGTCTTTAATTCATTTCTTAAAAAAGGGCATTACAATTGATAATTAACCATGAACCGAACAATTTACTGAAGTGAATTTGAACAAAGCAGGATGACTATTCTTGATCCAACATAGCATCAATATCATTGTTAATCTCATCATCATCATCATCATCATCTAGATTCCAGAGAATGGTAATTGCTGCCTCTAGTTTTTCCTTCATAATACAAATGTTGACACTGGCAAAGTGTTGTTTTGCAAAATACAATGAGAAAGACTAAGTGGGAAGCCAAACCAAAAATAGAAGAAATTATGTGCAGCTAGCCAGCCACACACAGTAAGATTGGATTTTGAACATATATAGTAAAGAAACTGACAGATTACTTAACACCAGAGAAGAAATTCCTTTTTCATTTTTTTTTTCTTTTCACTTTGAATTTGGGATTATCCAGATTCTCTGATACTAACAGATATCATCAGAAAAGAAATTACTCTACCAGATGACATCAAACTAATTTAATCATGAATAGTTTACCAACAATACAAAATGAGTAGTGAACCTTCAACCTGGTTAGGTAAGAAAACCAAAAATGAACAATTCAGAACTCATCATCAACGGATTCAGCAGCACATCAGGAAAATTGTGTAGATACAACAATAAATTTTAAGAGTTTTGAGTAACAACAGAAACAATAATTTTAAACAAGAGTATTTAAGCGATCACAAACAAGAAAAGAACACTAGGAAATCTGTTAGAATGAAAGACCAAAGCCACAAAAGATGTACTTTCTTCTTCCATATCTCAGTCAAAGGAAATACCAATCTGCTATTTTTCAAAGGGAAAAAATAGAAAATAAATTAGAGAAAGAATGAGAGACTATACCTTGTCACTGTTTTACATTAACTTCATAGTTTTAAATTGCTTGCTCATTTAGAAAACAGCAGTCACCCAAATTTTTGGTTACATGGAATTGGAATTGTATTAATGGATCCCAAGAATACAATTATTGTAGAAAAACTATAAACTCACAAGATAAGAGAAGAGGTTAACACTCACCAGCTAACAATAACTTATCTGCTACGATCATCATATAAAGTCACAGATACTGTAGGTTCATAATTATATATCAATTTTTAGTAAACTGCTAACAATATACTATGCTTCTACATTATCATATAAACTCACAACTTATCTATAGTATCATGTATCATGCAACTATAAAGTAACAATGGCTACGAGATCAGAGGGATGCAAATTGGTAAGGAATAAAAAAGGAATATATTCACATGAACAAACAAAATTAAGAGTTTAGTATATTCACGTTCTAGGATTCTAGCATCAACAAACAACTAGTTCCAGCATCTAATTTAAAAAAGAAAATAAAAAGTTCATTTCTAAAGCTTGTTTAGTTTTTCTCCATGGTAATGTCACTGATCTCCTGCAAGCTCATTTCCTTCAATGCCAACCTTAGTGCTTCTAAGGTTGCATTGGCAACAAGATTCCCATCCTTAATCTTGACGGGGCTAACCTCAGAGAGAAGATCCAAGCATGGTGGTTGGCATCCGTCTGAAAGCAGGGATTTAGCCATAAAATACCCTAAAAGAAATTTTTCAGTGACATCCCCGAGACCAGTTTCAGCAATGCAGGTTTTCATATTCATCTTCGACTCGAGATATTGAGGTATCGAGGTTTGAGCAAGATTCTTAGCTAATGGCCCAGATGTAGACAAAGCATAAGCTTTCCGATAAAGCACAGAAACCTACATCATCTCAATCAAACAATTTAACAAATCAATGAATCAATTGCACTAAGAAATGATCAAATGAAAAGGTAGATGATTATATACGTACAGGATATCCAGGTGATAATAATCGATCAGATTGTGGATGAGGAAAATTCCATTTCGAGTCAGAAATCTCAGCGGATATTATCTCGAGCAGCATCTTGACGCAGTCTACTGACAAGTCAATGGTGGTGGTGGCAGCCAGCATAGCCTCATGCTGCAGTGTTTGGAACCAATGTGATGCTTCATTTAAGGCATCTATGGCAAGGCGATAGCCTTGGATAGTGGTGAGATCACAGGAGGCAGCAATGTGAGTGCAGAGAGCTCCCAAGTTGAAGAGAATAGAGGCTTTTTCCAGACGGATGTTGCCGTGAGAAGAGCTCTCTTGTGGGTTGAAGGCATTGTACCAAACAAAGGTAAGTGGGTTTTGTGAGGCAATCGTTGAGAACACAGGTTCAATCATGCAAAGGCATTTGAAATAGCTGATAAGGCAATCACGGCGAGCGGGCAGCGACAGGTCATCCCTTTGCATTTCACCGCGCAATTTGGCTAGAGTTTCTAGGAGGCCGTCTAGTTTCTTTGCCACGGTCTCAGAGCATTTGAGGACAAAGTAACTGCGCAGGGGCTCATAGAGATCCAATGGCTTACTCTTCTTCAAAGGAAATGCCAAAATATGTGAGGAAGATGAAGAAGAGAGGATTGCCAAATTTATTGGATAAGGAGGAGGCATGTCCCATGGGTTAGCCATCAACTTCCCACCATCTAGGATCTTGACAGGGCTGTACTCTGAGAGGAAGAGGTCAAGGTATATTAGTTGTTTCTTGGGTATCCACTGGTCTGAGTGCCTGCAAATCCCTCTAACTAATTTTTCAGTGACAGATTCTGCATCATGAACAACAGGACAAGATTGGACAAATGTGGATGTTTTAGGTCGTTCAAATTCAGATTGGAGGAATGATTTCAGCTGAACAGCCTCCACTTGAAAGAACTTCGCCTTCTGGTAAAGATGAGTTACCCAGGTTCGGTCAAATGAGTAGACATGTTCGGTTGCTGCCGAATCACTTAGCATCAGATCACATACTCTATGATAAAGCTTAGAAACCTACAACATCATCATGAATCCAATCATCATCATCATCATATTGAAAATCTAAAACGAAAAAACTGAATGTAAAATTAATCAGTTTGAGAGTCAAGACTGACAGTAAACGAAACGGCACTTCGCATAACCCAACCGACTTCGTCGTTGTTTTTGTCGTCTTCTTGCTGCTGTAAGTTGAGCTCGGAAGCCTGAGCGGAGAAGAGGTGGTGCAGACTCTCGGCGAAGAGGACAGTCAAGTCGAGGGTGGCGGATACGTCCTTGGCAAAATCCTTCCAGAGTTTCAAGAAGATATTGGCGGCGGCATTGAAAGCGTCTATTGCAAGGTGACTGCCAAGGGCGGTTGTGCTGTCACAAGAAGCCCCAATCTGGCTGTATACAGCGCCAAGGTTGAAGAGAACAGCAGCCTTTTCTAATTGGATGTTGTTGTGCTGGGAGGAGACCCCATCCACACATATATAGTCGGAGTCAAAGGCATCGTACCAGAAAAAGATGATCGGGTCGGAGTCGGAGTCGGAGAAGATATCTGTGAAGAGTGGCTCAACCATGCAGAGGCATTTGAAGTAGTGGATGAGGCAGTTAAGTTGCATGGGAAGGGAACGTTCTACTCGCTCGACCATGTCACTGCGGCATTTATTTAGGGTTTTGAGAATGCTTTCAACCTTTTGTGCATCGCTCTCTGAGTATTTTTTGGCTACCAGGTTGCGTAACGGCCAGTATAGCTCCACGGGATCACTCTTCTTTAATGGGATTGCCAGCATCTTTGGTGGATTCGGGTTCGGGTTCTTCACTGGAATTGCCTTCATCTTACTCTTCTTCACTGGGATTGCAACTCTTCTTCACTGGGATTGCCTTCTTCATCTTTGAAGTGGTTGTATCCGTATATATACGAGAAAGGTAGGGTAATTCATATATTTGGATTCCAAAGTCTATTTTATATTAGTATTTTTGTATATATAATTAGATTTTAATTTTGATTACTAATATTTTTTTTATAGAAGGATAAATTTTATATGACTAATCACTAATGAAAAAGAAAAAAAGTTATTTTTTTATATGAGGTTATTAATTGGATGCAGCGTAAAATATTTTTACACTAATCGTGCATCAAAATATTATTATTTTAAAATTATATTTTTAAAATGATGTTAATTTTTTAAAAATAAATTGAGATAATATTTTAATTATATTAGTTTAACATCATCTATTATTATTATTGTAACTGTAATAAGTAAAATCTACTTTACATAGCAAAATACAATATTTTTATATTTTAATTACTATAATTCAGTTTCTACTTACGGAATTTGTATGTAGTCTTTTGCTTTGTAATGATGTATTATATGCATTATTTTCTAAATATGTCTTATCATATCATAATTTCTCATATCTATTTTTCATATCAAATTTTTTAAAAAATAAAACATAACCTAATATGCATTTTTTTATATAGCTGAAAATTCAGAAGGTATAACTAATGTAAAAACTTAATATTTATCATATTAAGAACAAACAATAAATCTTTTATTAGTATTAAAACAATAAACTTTATAATTTTGTTAAAATGAGTGTAATAAAACAGACCTTGTTAAAATGAGTGTAACAAAACATAATAAAAGTTAGTCATGTAAGATTTTATATTTGATTAACTCTTTTTATATATATATATGTATTCAAAACTTGCTAATATTATTATAGTTAATTTAACTTTAATATTAACATGAGAAGATATTTTTCTAAATAAAAAATAAAGATGAAAAAACTAAAAAATTTACATTAATTCAAAATTGGAAGAATGTTGCTGACTTACCATGGATAAGAGTATCGCATTAGGAGCGGCATGTGTAGAATAAATGGGTACACAATATGAAAATAGATACATAGAAATTTAAAGGCAAGCGAAATAAAAATGTGTATTGCGTTAAGTATTATCCAAAGAAATGAAAAGATTGATACAAGTAAAGAAAGCGTAGGGAGGTTTACCATGGGTAGGAGTGCAGTGTTAGCAGCGACATGTGTAGAAGAGTAATTGGATATCAGAATTGGAAGAATGATAAAGTAAGATGTTACGGACTTATCATGAATAAGAGTAGCAGCGACATGTGTAGAATAATTGGGTGCATAATTTAAAAATAGATGCATAGAAATTTAGAAGGGAAGCAGAATGAGGATATGTTTGCGCTAAGTATTATCCACGAAGATAAAAAGATTGATATAAGTAAAGAAAGTATGAAGAGATTTGTCAGTTTTAATTTTATTCTTAATGTTATTTAAAACTAATAATATTTGTAACGAACATTTATTTCATTTATTTATTGTATTAATAATTATTAAATTATATACTATAATTATTAATTATATTTAACTTAAACATGATTTATTTTTTTTTTTTTGGTGTCTTACAAACCAAGAAAAACAAGACCTAAGGAAGAACTGGGTTGTCCATCCTAATCAGAGGAACAAGAGATGGTTGAGGGACAATCCACTCTACATAATCATGTTGCACCATCGCAGCTTCTTTCGCCATGCTGTCAGCCACCGAATTTGCTTCTCTTTGAATGAGCTGAATTCGAGCAGTCCATTCCCAATGCAGGATGTCAATAATCTTTGCTTGAAGATCTCTTGTATCTTGATTCATGGCCATGTTACTGGTATGTGTAATCAGATATGCTTCCAAGCTATCTGTTTCACAAATAACCTGCCTATAGCCATTTTCCCAAGCTAGCACCAATCCTCTCCATATTGCAAATAGCTCACATCTCAGAACAGACTCTTCTATAAGAGAAGCAGAGCAACCTCTAAGCCAAAGTCCATTGCTATCCCGGATAACACATCCAAAACCGGCCTTGCAATCATGCACATAAAGGCTACCATCACAATTTACTTTAT
>JASCZI010181328.1:49771-70155 GCA_036250425.1 Stylosanthes scabra | reverse complement strand
AAAAAAATATATTTTAATTTTTCTTTTATTACAAGAAAGTTAAGGATCAATTAATTTATTTTTTAAAAAGGTTTTAACTTTTACTAAAAGCAACAATTTCTACCTTTCCTAACATGAAGTTGTATTTTTTATATTTAACCATTAATTAGTTTTCTTTTTTGCCAATTTTATCTATTAAACATTTTATTATTTTATTTTTAATTATTTTTAATTTAATATTTGTATATTTTTATAATTATGATTTTTGTGTGTCATATTTATTATTATTATTATTATTTTATAATATGATTTGTTGATGTTATTGAACATAGCTAATTAAATAAAAAATTACAACGTACTAAAAAAAAGTACTAAGAGTACTAAGAAAATATTAAAAAAATTAAATATGCTTTAAAACATAATATTATTATTTAGTGTCATGTACTTTTTAGTAATGTTGTCTAATGTACTCTAACACAGGCTAGGCACATGAAATTTGGGTAACACGGTGCACACAAGCCCATGTTAGCATCCGTCCAAACACTTTTAGGGCCTAACACGGGCTAGCCAGACCCGTGTTAGTGTGCTGCCAAAAAAGAGCCCTCTAACTCGGGCTTGTCAGGACCAAGTTACGCAAAAAATTCACATTGGCCCTGCGTAGCCCGTGTTAAGTAAGACTAACCTAAATTGGTAATTTCCTGACTCCGTGTGCATTATTGTAAATATTATATTTATTATAAAAAAACATCCTAATTATGTGTCACAATGGTTGTTTGTGAAGAATTTTTTATTGAACAAAATCAGTGAAACAAGCATAGAGATGTAGAAAATTGAGAATGGAAGAATGCGATGAATCGGTTCCATCATAACTTCTACAAATAGCAATACCCTCCATAACACACCTCATTTAAATGACATAAATTTTTACAAAAAGTAATTCATCATAACTTCGAAGCTACGGAACGAAACAACGCCTTCTCCAAACACTCCCCATACATTGCTTTAGCTGAGCTGCTCATTAGTTTACAACCCGACAACTACCGGAGATAAAATAATTTTTTGTTAGGGCACCAAATTCTTTAACGAGGCCCACATACCATATACTAGTGCTTCATGGACCACAGGCCCAAAGAACAAATCCTACTGCACCCAATTACATACCCTAGCTTCTCTAAAGGATTCAACATCAACCAAATCGCCTCCACTTTTCAAATAGGTCTTTTCGCATTAAACTCCGAGATCCTATCTGACTTTTAACATGTCACAGCGCGACAAAGTTATAAACTATTACCTTTCTAGCACTGGAAAATCTTAGTTCCAGTATAATACACCGAAACATGTTAAAACCTTCCAAAACTATAATATTATTTTACATGGTCCAGATAATATAAAAGCTACATAAACCAGTGTGCTGTGTAAACAGTGTGAGGAGGACACAAATCATTTATTTATCTGCTGTAATCTTGTTGATTATATTTGGGCAAAGACTCTTGATTTGAGTGAGATTTTTTCGAAGCATGGTGTGGCTACGATGAGATAGTAGTTAAATTTATGGTTTGTGGTGGTATGGATAATTTGAAAAGTAATAAATAGAATTATTTTTTTTAGAATATACAAGTGGAGTTCAAAAAGGTAATAGCATTGCAAAATAAGGAACAGAGTAATTGAAAGATGAAGTGGTGGGCTTTGCAGAGTTTATCCAAGAGAGGCAACTCACAGCAATTGGAGGCTACTTATAAAATAGGGATAATAAAACAACAGTGTTCATGGGGGAATTGATTGATGTAAGTGGGGGGTGTGGCTGCTGTGGTAGAGGGTGTAGAGGAGTATGTGATCCAATCCTTTTCAGAAGAATCACTTGATAACATTGAGGAATTGTGGATAATATCTGCTGGAAGGAAATTGATAAAATGGACAAAGGATGAGTTTTGGGTGAATTAGAACCTAATGTTTTTGAGAAATAAATTGCTAAACTTGGTCCAAAACATGAGCGGGTTGGAGCTACAACATGCTAATGAAAAGAAAATTTGTTCTTAAAAAGAGTGGACAAAATTAGTATGCGCTGAAAACTGATGCATAGTTCTACTATGAGTTTAAAAAGTGTATCTTAAATAGGAGGGGATAGTAGCAAATACCATGCATGAACTTAAGGCATTCATAGAACTGTCCATTGTTACAAGTCCGATTTTTGAAAAATGCCAATGTCACCTCATCAACACCTGGCTCTTTCAACACCTCCCTTCTGTACTTATTGGAGAAGGCTGCCCCAGTCACCACCGGAATTCCTTCACCGATGAATGCAAACCTGCCGAGGAAATCTTACTCTTTCGAGAACATATGCATAGAACCACCTTGACCACGGCAGCACCTCGTTGCCTTCGCAAAGAGTTCACTCATCACCTCACGAGCCAAGACCCCCTTACTCAGCACATACTGTGTTTGTTTACAAGGACATGACAGAACAAGACTCTGAGACAGAGACAATAGGAACATAGACACTAAAACTTAATGTTTCTATAGTGTATTTGGCAGGACATACAAAGATAAGGCTAAAATTTAGTGTAAAAAATATTTTTATCCTTTTAAAAATGAGTAATGGTGGAATAATAAAAAAAATTTGCGGGTAAAAAAAGAATTTTTAATTAAATATCTCGTGATCATACTCTAAAATTCTGTGTCCATGAGTGTCTTTCGTTTAAAAGTGGAACAGAGACAATGAAAATTAAGTCTCCAGTGTCTATGTTTCTGTCGCCAAACAAGTTTATGTCTATAGTATTTATGTCTTTGTTTCCTGCCCAAAAAACAAAGGCAGCCAAGTACTCGCCACATAATCTTATGCTTGATGAATCCAGTTGACACAGCTTCTTGGCCATTTTACAAGTGAACAAAACCAAACATCTTGCCCCTATAATACATCTGAGCACACATATCTTCAAAGAACCTACCTAATATCATGTCTTCATAGAGAACAAAGCCTTCCTAGCTGCTCACCCAAATCAAAAATAAAAACCTCTAAGGAATCAAAAATCATATTCCCAATCTAATATTGTAAAACCAAACATCAAAAGAACACTATCTTCACAACCAAGAAGCCAGTTAGCTAAAACAAGCAATACAAATAAATCTATATCAGCAAAGTTTAAAGCAACTATACATCTCAAATCTCAATGATAATAAAAAGTAAATTAAGTCAAGACTATAAATTGAGCAAAAGCTCATCTAGCTTATAAATCCAATTGGGTACCAACTCAAATAAGCTGAGTTGAGTGCAAAATCAAGTTATTTAGAGATTTTGAATGTGAAATGAGCAAACAATAATTAAAAACAAGAGTAATTAATCCATCTCAAACAAGAAACACTAGGAAATTTGTTAGAATGGAAGACAAAAGCCACGAAAATAGTACTTTCTTCAATATTTCAATCAAAGGAAATACCAATCTAAAAATAAATTAGAGAAAGAATGAGAGACTGTACTTGTCACTGTTTTACATTAACTTCACGATTTTAAATTGCTTGCTCATTTAAGAAATAGTAACCCCCCAAATTTTGGTTATATGGAATTTTACATCATACACTTTGTTTTTCAATATATTTTATTGAAAGTGTTTGATCTAAAATTTGTTGAGAACCAAGAAAAATATATATACTGTTCTATCTCTATAGTACCATGCAACTATAACTAACAATGGCTACGGGATCAGAGGGATGCAAATTGGTGAGGAATAAGAAGGAACATATTGTACAAAAAAAAATGAACATATTCACATATCAACCAACAAAATTAAGATGATAGCATATTCACGAAAATATTTCTAGGCTTCAAGCATCAACAAACAATTAATTCCAGCATCTAATTTAGAAAAAGAAAATAAAAAGTTCATTTCTAAAGCTTGATTAGTTTTTCTCTATGGTAATGTTACTGGTCCTGCAAGCTCATGTCCATCAATGCCAATCCTACTTCCTTTAAGGTTGCATTTGCAACTATATTCCCATCCTTAATCTTGACAGGGCCAACTTCAGAGAGAAGGTCCAAACATGGTGGTTGACATCCCTCTGAAAGCAGTGATTTAGCCCTAAAATACCCCGAAAGAAAATTGTCAGTGACATCACCAGGACCACTTTCAACAATGCAGCTTTTCATCTTCATCTTCGACTCGAGATACTGAGGTATTGAGGATTGAGCAAGATTCACAGCTAAAGGCCTAGATGTGGACAAAGTATAAGCTTTCCGATAAAGCACCGATACCTACCATCTCAATCAAACAATTTAACAAATCAATGACTCAATTGCACCAAGAAATGATCAACTGAAAAGATAGATGATTATATACGTACAGGATATCCAGATAATGTTAATCCATCAGATTGTGGATGAGGAAAATTCCATTTCGAGTCGGAAATCTCAGCGGATATTATCTCGAGCAGCATCTTGATGCAGTCTTCTGACAAGTCAATGGGTTTGACAGTCTGCATAGCGTCAAGCCGGAGTGCTTGGAACCAATGTGATGCTTCATTTAAGGCATCTATGGCAACGCGATAGCCTTGGATGGTGGTGAGATCGCAGGAGGCAGCAATGTGGGTGCAGAGAGCTCCCAAGTTGAAAAGAACAGAGGCCTTTTCCAGATGGATGTTGCTCTGTGAAAAATTTTCTTGTGGGTTGAAGGCATTATACCAAACAAAAGTAAGTGGATTTTGTGAGGGAATCATTGGGAACAAAGCCATATCAATCATGCAAAGGCATTTAAAATAGCTGATAAGGCAATCACGGTGAGCCAGTAGAGAGAGGTCATTCCTTTGTATTTCACCGCGTAATTTGGCTAGAGTTTCAAGGAGGCCTTCCAGGCTCTTTGCCACGCTCTCAGAGCATTTCAGGACGAAGTAACTTCGCAGGGGTTCGTATAGATCCAATGGCTCAGTCTTCTTCAAAGGAAATGCCAAAATATGTGAGGAAGAAGATGATGATAGGATTGTCAAATTTTTTGGATAAGGAGGAGGCATGTCCCATGGATTAGCCACTAGCTTTCCACCATCCACAATCTTGAAAGGGCTGTCCTGGGAGAGGATGAGGTCAAGGTATATTAGTTGTTGCTTGGGTATCCACTGATATGAGTGATGCAAATCCCTTTAACTAATTTTTCAGTGACAGATTCTGCATCATGAACAAGAGTACAAGATTGGACCAATGAGAATATTTCAGTTTGTTTGGATTCATGTGGAATGGATAACTTCGTAGCCTCCACCTGAAAGAACTTCCCCTTCTGGTAAAGATGAGTTACCCAGGTTCGGTCAAATGAGTAGACATGTTCGGTTGCTGCCGAGTCACTTAGTATCAGATCATATGCTCTACGATAAAGCTTAGAAACCTGGATCATCATGGACAGTTGGATACAATCATCATATAGAAAAGCTAAAGTGAAAAATGTAAAATCAGTGTGAGCGTCAAGACTGACCGATTTAAACGAATAGGAACATCTATATTTTCGCATAGCGGAACAGACGTATTTGTCTTCGTAGTCTTGCTGCTGTAATTTGAGCTCCGAAGCTTGAGCGGAGAAGAGGTGGTGCAGACTCTGGGCGAAGAGAACGGTCAAGTCGAGGGTGGTGGAGACGTCCTTGGCAAATTCCTTCGAGAGTTTCAAGAAGACATTGGCGGCGGCATTGAAAGCGTCTATTGCGAGGTGACGGCCAAGGGCGGTTGTGCGGTCGCAAGAGGCCCCAATCTGGCTGTATATGGCGCCAAGGTTGAAGAGAACAGCAGCCTTCTCTAACTGGATGTTGTTATGCTGGGAGGAAACCCCATCCACACATATATAGTCGGAGTCAAACGCATCGTACCAAGAAAAGATGATCGGGTCGGAGTTAGAGGAGATATCAGTAAAGAGTGGCTCAACCATGTAGAGGCATTTGAAGTAGTGGACGAGGCAGTTAAGTTGCATGGGGAGGGAGAGGTTTACTCGTTGTACCATGTCAACGCGGCATTTATTTAGGGTTTTGAGAATGCTTTCAACTTTTTGTGCATCACTTTCTGAATATTTTTTAACTACCAAGTTCCGCAACGGCCAATACAGCTCCACCGGATCACTCTTCTTTAATGGGATTGCGAGCATCTTTGGTGGATTCGGGTTCGGATTCACTAGCGGAACATCAGTCTTTTTCACTGGGATTGCCTTCATCTTAGGCTTCTTCACTGGGATCGCCTTCTTTATTTTTGAAGCATTCGGGTTTGAGTTCAGTATCGGAACATCACTCTTCACTTCCGGATTCGAGTTCGGGTTCATTATCGGAAAATGGTTGCTCTTGACCATAGTAACGGAGATTGAGGATATATGATAAGGATTTTGAGAATCAATATCAATCAAATGATATGCCCATACTAATCCGTCGTTGTATGTGTATATAAATATACGAGAAAGGTAGGTTAACTCATTTTGGATTCCAAGCAAGGTCTGTCTATCTTATATTAGTATTATTTTTTATAATTTTGATGCCGGCGAAAATGTATAAATTTATAATTATAGGCTTGTTTGGTAGATTTTTTTTTTAAAAAAAAAAGTTTGGAGTGATTTTTTTAAAAGATTTTTTTTTTAAAAGTAAAAGAAATTTTGTGTTTCTTATATAATAATATTCTTTTAAGAGCAGTGCTATATAAACAACATTAGGGAGCAATTAAGGAGCCGATAAATCTAATTATAAATTATCATTTAAAATTGACCAAAGTTATCATTCGAAACTAAAAATAGTTATCATCTGGGTGCACAAGACTCGGACCGGCCCGAGCTCGAGGTAGATATTGCTGGGTTGGGTTTATAATTTTTGGTCCGTTGTGATTTTTGGATCGGGCTCGGGTCTAGCTTTGGGTCACTCGGCCAGGTCCCGAAGTCACTTTTTCTTGATTAAAAATATATTTTAATATAAAATTAGTAATAAAATTTTACGCTTCTATACTTATATTAATATTTTGCATATAATATAATATTGTTTTTGTTTTAAAATAATTTACTTTAATATAAACATAGTATAATATTTGTGAACAAAAAAAGACTAGGGAACTAATACAATATGACCAATAGGGAGCCAACATATAGTTACGGATGATAACTCATATAAATTTTGGATGATAACTTAATCTTGGATACATGAGTTATGGATGATAACTAACATAAATCTTGGATGATAACTTAATTATTGGCTCCCTAATAGCTCCCTAACGTTGGTTCGGTAGCACTATTCTAATATTTAAAAATAAAAATTTATTATTTTATTATATAAAATTTATAAAATTGTATATATTGATTTATATCAGGTCTATTAAGGTCGGGTCCGCGTCTTGTCAAACCCGGCCCGGTATATAATTTAAATAAAAAGATTAGACCCGTGCACTATTAGGGCCGGGTCCGGGTCTTGCCAAACCCGGCCCAGCCCGACCCATGTGCACCCCTATCCATAACCCTAAATTCTAAAACAGATACAACTTATCATCCAAAACAGATACAACTTATCATCCAAAACAGAATACAATTATCATTCGTAATTTCACCACCACCACCATCACCAACCGCAGTGCCACCACCACAACAAGTCAACAACAAACCTCACCACCTCACCACCACCACCATAACTGCAATACAACCACCACCACCACAAGAAGAAGAAGAAGGCACACCGCCCTTACGCGCGGAGGCAACTCCCGTCGCAGAAGACGCGAAAGCGGAAGAGGAAGATGGAAACGACGCTCCTGAACTTGACAATTCCCTTCCAAAGCCTTTGATCTGTCGTTGTCACTGCTAACAAATGCCCCACCGGATCGGAACCACGCGATCTGCATGAATATTGCTGTCAGTGACGTTGCGGAACTCGATGTTGTTGGAGAGCAGCGGACACACCGTGACGGTTGAAGATCCAATGGTGGCGGAACAGAACTGGAAGATGGTAACAACGGCAGTGACATTAGGTAAAGGTGAAAAAGGGAAGAAGAAGAGGAGGAGGAGGAGGAGGAGGCAACGATGGCATTGTGGATGTCGACAGCGTGGGTGGAAGTGAGGTAGAATAGAAAGAAAAAAGGGGGCTAGGGTTTTGGCTCCTATTAGCCCCTTGATTTTGGCTACGAAGAGTTTCTCTTTTTTTTTATTTGCCAATTGTATTTGGGTACAATAATATAAAAGATTTTTTTTTATTTTATTTTAGTAGTGCTTTTAGTTTTACTATTAGAAAATACCCAAACACACATGGCGTAGTTACACTGTCCGTACATCAAAATTTAACTCATAATTAACCGAATCCATATATATGATTTATTTCAAAGAATTTAATTTTGATTGACGATCGGCGTAAAGATGTTTTACACGTGTATTTAATCACATAACCACACGTCTATAAAAAAATATTTCAAAATAACGCTATAATTGCACGACTGTATAAAAAGTTTTAAACTGTAGTGCATCAAAATTAAACTCTATTTTAAATTTGAAACAATAAACAAATTTTGGAATCGGAAGTGCTACATGTATATCTATTATAAGCAACTAAGTTCAACCAAGTCATACACCACCAGTCTAACCTTAACCGCGTATACCACATCCCACTATCTTCCTCCTCCTCGTTTGTTTATTACGCCTCTTCTTCTTCTCTGCTAAATATGCGTTCATGCGTATAATTCTTTTCTGCTGAGTACGTGTTTGATAAGGCATTTTTCTTCTTTTTTTTTTTTCTTTCGCTGCGTTTTGTCGTCTTCTTCTTCTTTTTTCTGCCGCTGGTACTTCTTTTCTGGTGCGCCGTCATCACCGTCATCGCCGCTGTCTTCTTCTTATTCCGCCGGTTCTTCTTTATCTTTATTGTGTTGTGGTTATCATCATTGTTTTCATTATCATCTTCTTCGGAGACCTCTATGGTAGAGAGTGTGGAGGACTGTGTGATCCAATCCTTTTCAGGAGAATCACTTGGTAACATTGGGGAATTGTGCATAATATTTGCCGGAAGGAAATTGATAAAATGGACAAAGGATAGGTTTTTGGGTGAACTAAAAACAGAAAGTGGGTTGGAGCTACAACATGCTAATGAAAAGGAATATGTTCTTAAAAAAGAGTGCAGAAAATTAGTATGCGCTGAAAACTGATGCATAGTTCTACTATGAGTTTAAAAAATGTATCTTATACAGGAGGGGATAGTAGCAAATACCATGCATGAACTTAAGGCATTCATAGAACTGTCCATTGTTAAAAGTCCCATTTCCGAAAAATGCCAATGTCGCCATCGGAATTCCTTCACCGATGAATGCAAACCTGCCGAGGAAATCTTACTCTTTCGAGAACATATGCATCGAACCACCCTGACCACGGCAGCACCCCGTTGCCTGCGCAAAGAGTTCACTCAACACTTCACGAGCCGAGACCCCCTTACTCAGCGATGTTGCATTTTGTTTATAAAGATAGAACAGAATAAGACATTAAGACAAAGATAATAGGAACATAAACACTAAAACTTAATGTCTCTATAATGTGTTTGACAATAATGTATAGGACACACAAAGAAAACTAAAATTTAATGTAAAAAATATTTTTATCCTTTTAAAAATGAGTAATGGTGGAATAATAAAAAAAAATTGTGGGTAAAAAGAAAAAATTTTAATTAAAAATATCGTGATCATACTCCAAAATTCTGTGTCTATCAGTGTCCTTCGTTTAAAAATACACACAGAGACAATGAAAATTGTGTCTCTAATGTCTATATTTCTGACAAATTAAGTTTATGTTCATCAGCATTCATGTCTTTGTGTCGTGCTCAAAAACAAAGGCAGCCAAGTACTCACCACATAATCTTATGCTTGATGAATCCAGTTGACACAGCTTCTTGGCCATTTTACAAGTGAACAAAACCAAACATCTTGCCCCTAGCTATAATACATCTGAGCACACATATCTTCAAAGAACCTACCTAATATCATGTCTTAATAGAAAATCAAGCCTTCCTCTTTAGTAATTAGCTGCTCACCCAAATAAAAAATAAAAACCTCTATGGAATAAAAAATCATATTCCCAATCTAATATTGCAAAACCAAACATCAAAAGAACACTATTTTCACAACCAAGAAGCCAGTTATAGCTAAAATAAGCAATACAAATAAATCTATACCAGCAAAGTTTAAAGCAACTATACATCTCAATGATAATAAAAAGTAAATTAAGTCAAGACTATAAATTGAGCAAAAGCTCATCTAGCTTATAAACCCAATTGGGTACCAACTCAAATGAGCTGAGTTGAGTGCAAAATTAAGTTATTTAGAGATTTTGAATATGAAATGAACAAACAATAATTAAAAACAAGAGTAATTAATGGATCTCAAACAACAAAAGAACACTAGGAAATTTGTTAGAATGAAAGACCAAAGCCACGAAAGATGTAATTTCTTCAATATTTCAATCAAAGGAAATACCAATCTGCTATTTTTCAAAGGGAAAAATAGAAAATAAATTAGAGAAAGAATGAGAGACTGTACCTTGTCACTGTTTTTACATTAACTTCACGGTTTTAAATTGCTTGCTCATTTAAGAAACAGTAACCACCCAAATTTTGGTTACATGGAATTTTACATCATACACTTTGTTTTTCAATATATTTTATTGAAAGTGTTTGATCTAAAATTGGTTGAGAACCAAGAAAAATATGTAAACTGTTCTATCTATAGTACCATGCAACAATAACTAACAATGGCTGAGATCAGAGGGATGCAAACTGGTGAGGAATATGAAGAAACATATAATTCACACATCAACAAACAAAATTAAGAGGATAGTCTATTCATGAAAATAGTTCTGGGCTTCTACCATCAACAAACAATTAATTCCAGCATCTAATTTAAAAAAGAAGATAAAAAAGTTCATCTCTAAAGCTTGTTTAGTTTTTCTTCATGGTAATGTCACTGGTCTCCTGCAAGCTCATCTCCTTCAATGCCAACCTTAGTGCCTCTAAGGTTGCATTGGCAACAAGATTCCCATCCTTAATCTTGACAGGGCTAACCTCAGAGAGAAGGTCCAAGCATGGTGGTTGACATCCCTCTGAAAGCAAGGATTTAGCCTTAGAATACCCTGAAAGAAATTGTTCAATGACATCACCAGGACCAGTTTCAACAATGCAGGTTTTCATGTTCATCTTCGACTCGAGATATTGAGGTATCAAGGTTTGAGCAAGATTCTCAGCTAAAGGTCCAGAAGTAGACAAAGCATAAGCTTTCCGATAGAGCACAGAAACCTACATCATCTCAATCAAACAATTTAACAAATCAAGATTGATATCAGTTGCACTAAGAAAGGATCAACTGAAAAGGTAGATGATTATATATACGTACAGGATATCCAGGTAATGTTAATCGAGCAGATTGTGGATGTGGAAAATTCCATTTAGAGTCGGAAATCTCAGCGGATAATATCTCGCACAACATCTTGGCGCAGTCTTCTGACAAGTCAATGGTGATGGCAGGTGCCTTCGTAGCCTCAAGCTGCAGTGTTAGGAACCAATGTGATGCTTCATTTAAGGCATCTATGGCAACGCGATAGCCTTGGATGGTGGTGAGATCGCAGGAGGCAGCAATTTGAGTGCAGAGAGCTCCCAAGTTGAAGAGAATAGAGGCTTTTTCTAGATAGATGTTGTGCTGAGAAGAGTTCTCTTGTGGGTTGAAGGCATTGTACCAAACAAAAATAGGTGGGTTTGGTGATTCAGTCATGGGGAATAAAGGCTCAATCATACACAGGCATTTGAAATAGCTGATAAGGCAATCACGACGGGCGGGTAGAGAGAGGTCATCACTTTGCATCCCATCGCGCAATTTGGCTAGAGTTTCTAGGAGGCCTTCTACTCTCCTTGCCGCGCTCTCAGAGCATTTGAGGACAAGGTAACTGCGTAGGGGCTCATAGAGATCCAAGGGCTGACTCTTCTTTAAAGGCAATGCCAAAATATGTGAAGAAGAAGATGAAGACAGGATTGCCAATGTTGTTGGATAAGGAGGAGGCATATCCCACGGGTCAACCACCAACTTTCCATCATCAGCAATCTTGAAAGGGCAATACTCGGAGAGGATGAGATCAAGGTATATTAGTTGTTGCTTGGGTATCCACTGGTCTGAGCGCCTGCAAATCCCTCTAACTAAAATTTCAGTGACAGATTCTGCATCATGAACAACAGGACAACATTGGACCAATGAGGATGTTTTAGGTCGTTTGGAAGCAGGTATGATGGATGATTTCCTCTGACGAGCTTCCACCTGAAAGAACTTCGCCTTCTGGTAAAGATGAGTTACCCAGGTTTTGTCAAATGAGTAGATATGTTCGGTTGCTGCGGAATCACTTAGTATCAGATCATATGCTCTACGATAAAGCTTAGAAACCTACATCATCATGAATCCAATCATTATATCGAAAATATAAAATGAAAAATAATAAATGTAAAATCAGTATGAGAGTCAAGACCGACAGATTTAAACGAAACGGCACATCGATGCTTTTCTAGAGCGGAACCGACGTCATTGTTGTTTTTGTCATCGTCGAGTTGTTGCAGTAAGTTGAGCTCGGAAGCCTGAGCGGAGAAGAGGTGGTGCAGACACTCGGCGAAGAGGACAGTAAGGTCGAGGGTGGCGGAGACTTCCTTGGAAAAATCCTTCCAGAGTTTCAAGAAGATATGGGCGGCGGCATTGAAAGCGTCTATTGCAAGGTGACGGCCAAGGGCGGTTGTGCTGTCACAAGAGGCCCCAATCTGGCTGTATATGGCGCCAAGGTTGAAGAGAACAGCAGCCTTCTCCAACTGGATGTTGGAGTGCTGCGAGGAAACTTTGTCCAAGCATATATAGTCAGGGTCGAAGGCATCGTACCAGAAAAAGATTATCCGGTCGGGATTGGAGGAGATACTGGAGGAGACGGCTGTGAAAAGTGGCTCAACCATGGAGAGACATTTGAAGTAGTGGATGAGGCAGTTACGTTGCATGGGAAGGGAGAGGTCTACTCGCTCAACCATGTTAATGTTACTGCGGCATTTGTTTAGGGTTTGGAGAATGCTTTCAACTTTCTGTGCATCGAGCTCGGAGTATTTTCTGGCTACCAAGTTGCGTAACGGATAGTACAGCTCCACCGGATCACTCTTTTTCACTGGGATTGCCAGCATCTTTGCCGGGTTTGGATTCGGGTTCGGAACATCACTTTTCTTCACTGGGATTGCCGGGTTTAGTATCGGAACATCACTCTTCTTCACTGGGATTTTCAGCATCATTGCCGGATTCGGGTTCTGGTTCAGCATTGGAACATCGTTGCTCTTGGCCATGGTAAATTGGTATCGAAGATTGAGGATATGATCAGGAGAATCGATATCAACAAAAATGATTTGTGTAAACTAATCACTCGTGTATATATATATCTACACAGGAGAAAGGTAGGTTAACTCATTTTCAATAGAGCTATATTTTGTATTCCAACAATTTTTTTTATATTAGTATTGGTTTTACATAACAATAAGGTGACCTAAAACTTAAGTCTAATTATAGACTTAATACCTAAAAAGATAACAAATTCAATCATAAATATTATTTTTAAAAAATATTAAAAATATAAAAAAATATAAAAATTTCTTTAAGTAAAATTAAATTTATAATTAGACTTAAGTTTTAGGTCTATATATATATATATATATATATATCAAAGATATGTTGGCGGAGAAACTCGAACCCAAGACCTCTACTAGGGAAGGGATAAATGTCATTTGAGTTATAGCTTATTAGCAATAATATATTATATACTAATAACTGATTTCAGTATGCAGACAGCATAACCCATTTTTATATAATTAACATAATCCATAAATATGATATATTTCAAATCTAAAACAATAAGTGAATTTTGGAAGACGAATTTTATTATTTGCATGGTATTGTTCATGGTGAATTTTGAACTTTGCTGTCTTGTTAGGATTGTGTAGTTATGCAAAGTAGGGTTGGTGAGATTGAATTGTGTAGTTTAAGCTTTCTCTACACCAAATAAAACACCAACAATAATTAGCAAATTTGTGACTACTTTAAGGTGAATGGACCCAAGAGCAATAGCAAAATTGGACCCAAGAGCAATAGCAAAATGATGTAAAACTACAATATTATTTTACATGGTCCAGACTCCAGACAAATATAAAAGCTACATAAAGTCATAAACTGCAAAGCAAGATTATCAGATGTTGGGGGATTATCATTCTTGACACTAGTTTTTTTTTTTTTTTTTTGACAATTCTTGACACTAGTTCAACGATCAGCAATACCAACCCAGAGAACAAATCCTGAGTGTTTTTTTTTTTTTTTTGACAATTCTTGACACTAGTTCAACGATCAGCAATACCAACCCAGAGAACAAATCCTGTTTATATTAGAAAAGATAATAATAATAATAACAATAATACATTTTGTAAGTAATCTTTTATGAATAGTAAGCATATAAATAAGAACATGCATACAAAAATGAAAGCACCAAGAAGATAGATAGTCAGAATTGAAAGGATTAGACATGAGCAATGCCCTGGGTGAATTTTGGATCCTCGCATCCGGTCCGATTCCAAAACCTTTTGGATCGGCAAATACGTTCTCCAGAAGCTCTTCGATTTTCTTATCTATGGCCTTCAATTCTAGTTCAGAGGCTAACTTGTTGTCAAAAAGATATTTCTTAAATGCTGTTATAGGATCCCTGCCGTGCGCCTTCTCAGTTGCCAAAGAAGAAACAGATTCTGATTAGTATTTATTCAGAGCATCGCACAATCATGATAGTAAAAACTTGAAAACAAAAAGATAGGAGTATAAAGATAACAAGACATCTTAAAATGGTGTCAAGCCTCCCAAATAAGGCTTCTAAGTAGGGATCCAAGATTTTTGACTTATGTTTCAAGATAATATTTTGCATTGCAATATAAAAGAGGAAAAACTTTACATCATGAAGTGGAGGGAGAGCAAGAAAAAACCCTATTTCAAACAGGTAGTCCAAGAAGACCCTGCTATTTTGAATTGTCAGCTTTAAGCATAGCAGCTTCACGCTCCAGTCGACGCCTTTCCCTCTGCAAACATAACAGGGTTAAAACAACATTTCAAAAAAGAAAGAAATGCCATATTGAATTGCTTGAGGTTTCAACAGTTTCTAGAAGGCCAATGCAAGAATGCTTATTGAAGATAGGTCACATAGCTTCGATAACATCGATAAAGTTTAATTCAGCTATGAATTCAAGAAGTCACTCTATGGAAAAGACTTAGAAAATGCAGATAAGGAGCAAAGGAGGGAAGAGAGATCAATAGCCATTTGAGGGGGGATTTCAGCTATTATATAACAGAGAATACTAAAATCTGATTGTATCACTCTCTAGATAACCAAGTTTCATTGTTTTTAGCTCCTGATGATGCAGTAAAATTGAGAGGAAAAAAACAAAGAAAATGCTCACCCTTCTTTCCCAGTAGGGTAGAAAGCAAACAAAATCATATACTGGAGTGATGGTTGAACACAAAACTACATTTAGTCCAGTGAACACCAAAAGTGCAGTCATTGGTCGAGTTTTATGAGGCATAGTTCTCACTTGTAGAGTCCAAGATCTGCAATCATATGAAGCATAAAGTGAAGTTCAAGAACTTAAAAAGAAGTTCAAGACAACATTCTTTTTTTGAAAGGAAAGTTCAAGACAACATAAAGTTACGACAAGAATGATTTGAAAAGAAAATGATTATTTATAGCAGCTTAGACTTGAGAATTTAGAGTCTAACTCAAGCGAAGTAAAGACCTAGAGCACCAGTAGATTGATTTGGTATGCCTATGGTTATGCATATTTTCAAGGTTCTGAAAACCGGACCAGTCATCGAACTATTCGAACGACTGGTTTACAGGTTCAACTGATTCAACCTTACTTCAACCGAAATAATCGTTTTATAATAAAATAATAGATAAAATAAAAATAAACATAAAAAAATATAATTACGGTCTAATACAAACATTAAAATATCATCCAAATTAAAAGTATTACATCAACTAAAATATTATAATCCCATCCAAACACAACACTATGGGTGAAATCGGTCTGATTTGGTATGGTTTTGGACCAAAAGCTAACCAAACCGAACATTTCGGTTGGGACAGCTAGAGGACCAATGGTTTTTTCGGTTTTTGAATTTCAGTGAAAACAAAATTATTCCCTATAAAATATAAAATCCAATCATTCGATAAACTAAAGAGAAAGTCTAGGTAACCAACATTTTGGTAACCAATATTAATCAACAAACCTAAAATATTATTACTTGTTTGAATTTCATCTTTTATGGATTGAGCTTCTCTTATTTTATTGGGCTTTTACCTTTTTATTGGTTACCATTGGTCAAAAATTTATTGGCTATCTAGCATGATTGAAAACTAAAATAACAAAAGTATATTCAGCCAAATCGGACACAACTTAAAAATAAACATAATTGTTTAAATCCATCAATGACAATTTAAAACCAACAACAAAACAAGAAACATAATTGTTTGAATCAATCAATGACCATCTAAAACCAAACATTTTCACCTCCAACTTCAGGTGTGCTTGCTGGCTGCATAATACAATCAGTAGTTAAGGAAAATATTGCAAATAAACTTCCATACATGTTGACCAAGTAATTGCATTTGTTAAGGCCATGAAGTTGCAAGCGCATGTTATTCCATAAAATAAAATAAAAAGGAAGTAAACTTCATAATGATACAATATCAGAAGCTCCTTAAGGCCGTGTCTCAGCTATGCAAATAATAATACCATAAAGAAGTGCCAATTTACAACTTCTTAAGAACCATAAATTTATTCACAAGTATCTACTTTTCTAATAGTTTGTGAATAATTTCAAGTAGTTAACACTCAAGATATTTTTTTTTGGTGACTTAACACTCTAAGATATTAAAATCATTTAAAAGATTATAAGACTTTTACATTCCAAATAAAAAGGTATAGACATTAAAAAATTTAAAAAATAATAAAAAAGCTCTGATTAGTTTACACATAAATCAAATGGAACAAAGAAGAAACCATCATCCTTTTGATGCCAGACACCATTTTATGAAGTTTACAATTTAGCATCTCTGTATTTCACTCAGTTAGAGTTAGAAGATGATAAAGCTGACATTCCCTTGGTAAAGGGCAGTGATGGTAGATCAAAATTGACATGAGCATCAACTACTTTGCAATAACCAAGTATCTTATTTTCATGAAAAAAATCAGCAGTTCAGTACAAAGGAATTGCTACGAGGTACTATTACATAAAACCTTAGCATAAACTATTTTATTGCAAAACCCTAAACCCTAAACAGCAGCAACAACAAACAATAGCATTTAATTTTTTAGAATAAATAAATTTTCTAATAACAAAGCAGCAGCAGCAAATAGAAACAAGAACAAAATAGCAGTAACAGCAAATAATAACATCCAATTAAAAAAAGTTTTGAAATTTTGATTGTAAATTAGAGGGACGTTGATTCCAGGTAAGAAGAGGTGCAGACCATGCAAAAAATAAAATAATAAAAAAATAAAAAAGAAGAAGCAGCAACAACTCAGCAAGGAACACAAGAGACTGAAGTGAAACCGCAAGGACTCTCACAAACTTGGCCACCTACCTTCGACGGACGGACGTGCAGAGGCCAGACAGAGCCGAGAGAGACGACGGCGGGACGGCCAGAGGACGCTACGCGATGGAGGATAGGATGATGCGGCGGTGGTCGGCAAGGGTAGGGCAAGCTTCTTCAATCTTAAGTTCTTCGAGGATGAGAGAGAGACTTTCAAACCAAAAAAGCAAAAACGACGCGTATGGGGCTTGGAAGAAAAACCTGTCGGATTCCGATTTGGTCCGACCGACCGGTTCAACAGTTCTTTGCCGATTCTTGTAGTAGCAGTTTTTACAGAATGTTTTTTCTAAGAGGTTGATTGGAAAGTTTAATGAGATGGAAATAATTGAATTCTTCGGAGAATTGATTTGGAATTCAATTCTCGCACCAATTTTAAATTTGGAAACCAAAAACTTGAATTGAGAATTAGGGGTGTCAAACGGGCCGAAACCCGTCGGGCCGACCCGCTTAATCCGTCGAAAAAGACGAGCTGGACTAGGATTTCAAGACCACGTTAATTAGAAAACCCGCCTAACCCGTCCCGTTTAGCTCGCGGACTTCGGCGGGGTGAGGTGGGCTAGCCCCGCCGGGCCTCATTTTTCCGCTACTTTTTAAAGAATTAAGAAAATAATTAGTTAATTAATAAAAAATATTATAAGTTATTGAAATTTTTTGAAATTATATTAAAAAAAATCATGATTAATTAGATGTTATGGATAATATTTAGCTAAATATTATAATTTATTGAAATATTTATGAAATTATATATTTTTTCTTAATAAAATTAATTATTTTTTATAAAAAAAATAAAAAATAAACCAAGCCCGCCAATTCGCCATTAGGCGGGGCGGGGTGGAATTTTAAGACCGCCACAATAGGCGGGGCGGGGCAGGGCGGGCCGACCCGTTTGACACCCCTATTGAGAATAAATGTTCGGAATATTCTCAATACTGGTACTTTACTCTAAAAAATTAAGTGCTACTTCTTCATTTTTCTTTCGATTTCACTATCCACATCTTTTTATTAGACACCAAATTGACACCCACAAAATCGAGATTAAATATTTTTCATTTTTTGTGATTCACTTATAATAATGCTATTTTTATACAGATATAAAACTACTGTCTACTAAAAGGATGTGTGAATAATCTATCATGCTTTGTTTGTAAATAAAATAAAATCAGAGCGGGTTCAAATTTATTTTTATTGTTAGTGTGGGTAAATTTTCAAAAAATGAAGTCACAGTATGAGAAATGAGTTTTCTTTAGTTCTAATGACCTCTTAAAACAAAATTAACAAACAATTAAGGTTCGAATGTAAATTTCGGATGTAAACAACAGTTTGACGGCTGTCGTAAATTGAAGGAGGAAGAGCTGAGCATTTTTGTAGGTCTTGCTTAGGCATTCGAAGGTGGTGATAGTGGAAGAGAAAATCGACAGTGGTTTATGCCAGCTTGCCAGATGTGGATTGCATCTCCACCTCATACTATTAGACAGATTAGAAGCACAACTAGACAATCATCAATATGGACGCAAGCAGGAAGAAGGTAAGTGTGATTGTGTGAGGACTCGTGCAAACACCACACTAAAGAATCAACACCACGTGAGCAATCGTTGGATATCGCATCTTCTTGTAACAAACATATCTAACCCACACAAAATAAATATGCTATTTAATCATTTTTTTCTAAATAAATAAAAAAAACTCATATTTACTAATATAGGCATCCTGGGAGGAATTTACCATTTTAGGCACGCCTTACTAATTCCGGGTTCTGCAGACTCGAAACTCGGTTTGCACCATTTTCGGGCTCTGCAGTCCTGGAATTGGACCTTTTATTTTTTTTTTTAAGCTAATTTCGGGACTGCAGAGCCCGGAATTGGACAAGGAATTGAAAAAAAAAAAACAGCAACAAACAAAACAAAGCTGAAAACTACAACTAAACATGAAAAATACAACTAAAACAAATGAAAATATTTATTATCCTCAACATGAAAATTACAAATAAAATGAAGCTGAAAAATACAACAGAAACAAACAACTACTTATGAAAACTACTCATCCTCAGGGTGTGGGGCATTATCCGAGTATGACCCATCTGTCCGTATAGTCTGCATCCCTACTCCTGGCGCTCAACCAAGTCCATCTCATTCCGTATTCTTGTTGACACGGGACGCCCCTTGCGCTTGCGGCGCATAGCTGGGTTTGGCTTAATTGTCGATCCATGCCAGACCGACCAAATTTGCTGATCCGGGATAGGCGGGAAGTCCGTTGCATAAACACCGAACACAACCTCCATCCCAAATACAAGATCAACATAAGCACCCCATTCTATCCCAACCGCAGCACATGCCGCGACCACATGCCTGCATGGAAAATGAAGCTGCTGAAATTTGCCACAGTCGCAGGTTCTCTGCCGCAAATACACTCGGTATTGACTCTGCCTGGAGTGTGGAATTGGCAAAACCACCTCAACCACGAATACGATGCCTCTACGGTCATAGCTGAGCACCCGCATCTTGGGCAATTCACTCTTACTCTTCTCAATCTCTGAAAGTAGATATTGACTCCAAATACTCCCCGCCACAACCTGAGCATGTGCTTCTTGCCCCTTCCTGATCCAAAGTTGCTGCAGTCGCTCATAGGTAGCGCGCACTATTGCTGAAATAGGAAGATACATTGTACCCTTCAAAACGACGTTGATGCACTCCGAAAGGTTTGTCGTCATGTGTCCCCATCGACTCCCCTCATCGCAGTGCTGTAGCCACAAACTATTTGTGAACCGGA
>JASCZI010181328.1:36144-49761 GCA_036250425.1 Stylosanthes scabra | reverse complement strand
AATCCTTCATGTCAGGTCTCAGCTTCTCTAACTGGTTCATGTAATCCATGAACTCAAGCTCCGTCGATGCATATGCAGCGTTAATCACCAACCTCTTCCCTGCTTTAGAATTAAATTTAGTCATGAAGTTACTTGCCAGATGACGCTTGCAAATAGCGTGATATGCGCTTGGGGGATGCCACCCACTATCATCTGCCTGTAGTGTGGCCCGGATCGTAGGCGATCTATCAGATATAAACAAAATACCTTCCTTCCTGATCACATGTGTCCTTAGATTCTTCAAGAAGAACGACCATGAGTCAGTTGATTCTGACTCAATAATAGCAAATGCCGCCGGAAATATATTGTTGTTTCCATGCATCCTGAACCACAGCCATCAGAAGTACCCCCCATATCTCCCATACAGATGAGTGCCATGCACAGACATAAACGGCTTACAATGTTTTACACCCTCGATGCACGATGGGAAAGTCCATAACACCTTGTCGAACTGGCAACTCTCTTGATCCAACAAATCACCCTGGTAGTAAGGACCAACCTTCAAATCCACAACTGTTCCCTGACAGAAATACTGAAACGCATACATAAGCCTAGGCAGGATGGCATAAGATTCTTCCTAGTCCCCGTATAGCTTCGCAATTGCCTTTTGCTTTACCATCCATACCTTCCAGTACGAAGGCATAAGGGAGTAACTCTGTTGTACGGCGGCTTGCAAAACCGATATGCGAACGGACGGATTAGACTTAATCATCGGCAGGATTACATTGCAAATCAGTCTACCGTCAAGTTGCGCATGGTCAGAGAACATAGACGGTGCCAAACAATCATGTGGTCCACCAAACCTCCGCACCTCCCTGTTCAATACAAATTACCGATTGATGTTGCGTTTGAAATTGAGATAAAGGCAGTTTAGCAGGGTGATTACAGATAACGTGCTACATACCAGTATCAAAGATTTGTCCGTAGGGCCACACGAATGGACCATGGGCATCCCGCACCATATTGCTTGCATCGGCAAACGTACTTGTACAGATCTGACTCCACCACTCTATACTCAGCTGCCCTCCTTATACTATAATTCTTCACAGCCATCTGCACAGTCTCTCGATTGCTGAAATGATGTCCGACCCTGAACTCTTCTCCGCCAGCTACGTAATAATCGTCACCGCCCCCGCCAAATCCTTCCATAGGCTCCTCTCTCATATCATGCAGTGTAACGTGTGGAAATGACTACTCACAGATGACAGATTAGGAATCGGGGCTGGTGTTGGGAGCAAAAAATCCCGTCTGCATTGAGACTCCGGCACAAACTCTGTACCATCCGAAATTTCGGTACTATTATCCGTATCACCGACGAAATCCTCATCCGAGCCCTCGTCGGAATTTATTTCCAATTGCATAGCTGCACCCGGTGCGGCGTAGTGAATGGGCGAGCAAGGTATCACGTCGGCAGGACCTCCTATTGAGCTTGATGGACCTCCAACATCAGCGTCGATGGTCTGCATCTCGGTCAGCAACTGCATCACTTCTCGAGGCCCGTACCTACGGTGCAGGTCAAACATTCCACGGACATGCACATCGCCGTCAACCCAGAAAATCTTGAACTTAAACTGATTCGGCGGGAAAATGTTGAGAAGACGGTAGGCAACCCGTCTCACTAAGCTCGTGCCTCCAGCAACTCCCATGTTGCGCAATATAACGGCCTTGCATCTCGAACACTATCGACGTTGCAGACCGAAACCAAATTCCACCCGAATCACGACCCATCTCTCCGTTCGAATACAGAGTAACAGCCACGAAATCACCAAGATTCATAATTTTGGAAGTGAAATGTGAGTGAGGGAAAGAAGGAGTAATGAGGGGTGTGGGGAGCACAACAACACAATGGTTGCTTTAAATAGAACTTTGGATCCAATTCCGGGCTCTACAGACCCGAAACCCGGTTTGCATAATGTCCGGGCTCTGTAGTCCCGGAATTGGCTTAAAAAAAACAAAAGGTCCAATTCCGATACTGCAGAGCCGAAAAATGGTGCAAACCGGATTACGGGTCTGCAGAGCTCGGAATTAGTAAAACTGGTCTAAAATGGTAAATTTCTCCCGGCGTGCCTATATTGGTAAATATAAGGATTTTTTTTATTTATTTAAAAATAAAATCCCTATCTAATCTACTAACGACCAGGTGCAACATAAACAAAGCAAACAAACAACCAATGCTCAGCCTAATCCCCTTTATTATCTATAGTCGCATTCTTTGTGTGCCTATGTTTTACTCAATTAGAGTGCTCCAGCATCTTCTTTAATAGTTTTACTGCACTTTTTTTTTTATCTATCTCATTCTTATGCCAGACCTCTGTGCTCCATCATTTTCAATATGCTTTTCTCAAACTCTTGCACAGCTTGCGCTGCAGCCTTCTTCAATTGTTCAACTTCATGCTCCATGCTCCTGCATTCTTGTGTATTGCTATTGTTTTTTTGTGTTTTTTTTCCAATTAAGAATAATAATTAATATCAGCTGAAATAGAAGTGATAAAATGGATAAAGGATGGATTTTGGGTGATCTGAACCTAATGTTTTTGAGAAATAAATTGCTAAGCTTGATCCAAAACATGAGTGGGTTTGGAACTACAGAATGGTTAGACGACAGTTGCAAAACTATTCGGCTATGGCATTTGGATATTTAGTTCTCACCAAATAACGATGCTAAAAATAATTCTGGTGCTTGTAAGCCGAGGGAAGTTCTATTATGAGTTTAAAATGTATCATAAATAGGAGGGGGATAGTAGTAGCAAATATCATGCATGAACTTATGATGATGGAGACAATCAAGAGCGTTGGAGAGGATCATGAGGAGAAGATGCTGACAGTTGAAAAAAGTGTGATAACAAACCTGATAGGTATGGAATTATATGTCCAAGGATCACAGTTGTCGACCACATCATGCAATCGGCAAAGCTTTAGAGTTAGGAGATTCGCATGGATTTTATGTGTTATCGGTGTATCTTTCTTGTGTTTTTTTTTTCTCCCCTTGAAATTGTTGTGGCTGTTGTTATAGCTTTTAAATTTTTGGTTTGTGCTCTTTCTTTTATATGGCAACACCAAAAGGGATAGAGTATAAACCATAAACTCTCTCCCCTTTTGAATCAAGACTATGAAAACAGAAAAAAAATAAAAATAAAAATAAAAGCACAATGAAAGCAGTGGAGGACTGGAGGTAGAAGTTATAATAATTTAAAATTTAAATAAATTAAATTTAAAATAGATCCTTTTGTTGTATACAAACTTGATGAAATTTAAAATTTTTATAGATTAACTGCAACAAAATTTATTTATGTTAATAATTGAGAGAATTTTTTAACAACACTTGCTCCTTGCAAGTTAAGAGCCGGAATAAATATGATTGAGTCTATTGCAAGACAAAGGTTTGTATTCAAATTTGTTAAATACACCGTCTATATAAAAGTTACATCGTTGGGGGACTATCATTCTTAACACTAGTTCAACCAACAATGAAACAACTAGAAAACAAATACGGTTTATATCAAAAAAAATAATAATAATAATAATCATAATAACAATAATACATTCTGTAAGTACTTTTTTATGACTAGAGAGCATATAAATAAGAACATGCATACAAAAATGAAAGCACCAAGAAGATAGATAGTCAGAAGAATTTTACATCATACACTTTGTTGTTCAATATATTTTATTGAAAGTGTTTGATCTAAAATTTGTTGAGAACCAAGAAAAATATATACATCGTTTTCTATCTATAGTATCACGCAACAATAACAAACAATGGCTAGGAGGGATGCAAATTGGTGAGGAATAAGAAGGAGCATATTCACACATTAACAAACAAAATTAAGATGATAGCATATTCACGAAAATAGTTCTAGGCTTCTAGCATCAACAAACAACTAATTCCAGTATCTAATTTAGAAAAAGGAAATTAAAAGTTCATTTCCAAAGCTTGTTTAGTTTTCCTCTATGATCATGTTACTGGTCTCCTGCAAGCTCATCTCCTTCAATGACAACCTTAGTGCCTCTAAGGTTGAACTAGCAACTAGATTCCCATCCTTAATATTGATAGGGCTAACTTCTGAGAGAAGGTCCAAACATGGTGGTTGGCATTCCTCTGAAAGAAAGGATATAGCCCTAAAATACCCTGAAAGAAATTTTGCAGTGACATCACCAGGACCAGTTTCAACAATGCAGGTTTTCATCTTCATCTTCGACTCGAGATATTGAGGTATCGAGGTTTGAGCAAGTTTTGCAGCTAAAGTCCTAGATGTGGACAAATCACAAGCTTTCCCATAAAGCACAGAAACCTACATCATCTCAATCAAACGATTTAACAAGTCAATGAATCAATTGCACTAAGAAAGGATCAGCTGAAAAGGTAGATGATTATGTATTATATACGTACAGGATATTCAGGTAATGATAATCGATCAGATTGTGAATCAGGAAAATTCAATTTTGTGTGGGAAATCTCAGCGGATATTATCTCGAGCAGCGTGTTGATGCATTCAAATGACAAGTCAATGGTGGAGGCAGTGTGCGGAGCCTCACGCACTGTTTGGAACCATTGTGATGCTTCATTTAAGGCATCTATGGCAACGCGATAGCCTTGGATGGTGGTGAGATCGCAGGAAGCAGCAATGTGGGTACAGATAGCTCCCAAGTTGAAGAGAACAGAGGCTTTTTCCAGCTGACAACGGTTATCTTTCTCTTGTGGGTTGAAGGCATCATACCAAACAAAGGTAAGTGGGTTCTCTGTGGCAATCATTGGGAACACAGGCTCAATCATGCAAAGGCATTTGAAATAACTGATAAGACAATCACGGCGAGTGGGTAGAGAGAGTTCCTCCCTTTGCATTTCAAAGGGCAATTTGGATAGAGTTTCCAGGAGGTCTTCTATTTTCTTTGCCACGCTCTCGGAGCATTTGAGGACATAGTAACTGCGCAGGGGTTCATATAGATCCAAGGGCTCAGTCTTCTTCAAAGGAAATGCTAAAATATGTGAGGAAGATGATGACCAGAGGTTTGCCAAATTTTTTGGATAAGGAGGAGGCATGTCCCATGGATTTGCCACCAGCTTTCCACCATCCACAATCTTGAAAGGGCTGCACTCGGAGAGGATGAGGTCAAGGTACATTAGTTGTTGTTTGGGTCTCCACATGTTAAAGTCAATTAGTTGTTGTTTGGGTCTCCACAGGTCCGAGTGCTTGCAAATCCCTTTAACTAAATTTTCAGTGACAGATTCTACCTCAGGAAGAAAAGGACCATATGGGCCCAATGAGAATGTTTTAGGTCGTTTGATGGATGCCCGCTGGAGAGCCTCCACCCGAAAGAACTTCGCCTTCTGGTAAAGATGAGTTACCCAGGTTCCGTCAAATGAGTAGACATGTTGTGTTGCTGCGGAATCACTTAGTATCAGATCATATGCTCTACGATAAAACTTAGAAACCTACATCATCATGAATCCAATTATCATATCGAAAATATAAAATGAAAAACTAATCGGTTTGAGAGTCAAGACTACTGACCGGTTTAATCAGTTTGTCGTTTTTTTCGTCGTCGAGTGGCTGCTGTAAGTTGAGCTCGGAAGCCTGAGCGGAGAAGAGGTGGTGCAGACTCTCGGCGAAGAGGACAGTCAAGTCGAGGGTGGCGGAGACGTCCTTGGCAAAATCCTTCCAGAGTTTCAAGAAGATATTTGCGGCGGCATTGAAAGCTTCTATTGCAAGGTGACGGCCAAGGGCGGTTGTGGTGTCGCAAGAGGCCCCAATCTGGCTGTATATGGCGCCAAGGTTGAAGAGAACAGCAGCCTTCTCGAACTGGATGTTGTTGTGCTTGGAGGAAACTCCATCCACACATATATAGTCAGAGTCAAAGGCATCATGATCGGATCGGAGTCAGAGGAGATATCTGTGAAGAGTGGCTCAACCATTCAGAGGCATGTGGATGAGGCAGTCACGTTGCATGGGAAGGGAAAGGTTTGCTCGCTCCACCATGTCACTGCGGCATTTGTTGAGGGTTTGGAGAATGCTTTCAACTTTCTGTGCATCACTCTCTGAGTATTTTTTGGCTACCAAGTTGCGTAATGGCCAGTACAGCTCCACCGGATCACTCTTCTTCACTGGGATTGCCAGCATCTTTGCCGGATTTGGATTCGGATTCGAGTTCGGTAACGGAACATCGTTTCTTTTAGCCATGGTAGCGGAGATTGAGGATATAATCAGAATGCTGAGAATGGATATCAACAAAAATATATGCGTATGGCCGTCTATCTGTATATAAATATACGAGAAAGGTAGGTCTAACTCATTTTCAATATGAATATATTTTGTATTATTTATATTTGTACTGATTTTTGTATATAATTATTATTTAACATAATCCATATCTATGATTTATTTCAAATCTAAAACAATAAGCAAATTTTGGAATATATATTTTACTTTTTAAAATTATTAAAAGAATCGGACCATTTGTTAGTAAACTAAATTCTAATAATAATAATAATAATATGAACGAAATCTGGTTCCCTAAAAAAGTGTAGTTTGTTATTTGCATCAATTTATTTTGAATTTGAACTGCTGTCTTCTTGTTAGGATTGTGTAGTCAAGTAGGAGTTAAGTATCAGATTATGTAGTTTGTTATTTGCACCAATATTGTTTTATTAGAGTTTAGCGTCAACAATTAATGAAAACATTGGCGTTTTTTTAATTTTTTAATCAAGAGACGTTTTTTTAAGCTAGATCCACAAAAGCACTAACATGAGTTACGACCATAAAAGTGAGGGGCCAATTTTTTGAGCTTTCTCTGCACCAAATCAAACACCAACAATAATTTAGCAAATTTGGGACAACTTAAAAGGTGAATGGACCAAGAGCAATAGCAAAATGATGTAACACTACAATATTATTTTACATGGTCCAGATAATATAAAAAAGCTACATAAAGTAATAAACTGCCAAGCAAGATAATCAGAGTTGGGGGATTATCATTCTTGACACTAGTTCAACCAACAACAATACCAACCTAGAGAACAAATTCTGTTTATATTAGAAAAGATAAATAATAATAATAATAATAATAACAATAATACATTATGTAAGTAATTTTTGTATGACTAGTAAGCATAAAATTAAGAACATGCATACAAAAATGAAAGCACCAAGAAGATAGATAGTCAGAATTGAAAGGATTAGACATGAGCAGTGCCCTGGGTGAATTTTGGATCCTCGCATCTATACTTTCCGTCCGCTCCGATTCCAAAACCTTTTGGATCGGCAAATACGTTCTCCAGAAGCTGGCTGCGAGGAGGGAGAGGGCTCTCATCGGCAAACTCGACGGCATCATCAAGGAGCTCATCAATTTTCTTGTCTATGGCCTTCAATTCTTGTTCAGAGGCTAACTTGTTGTCAAAAAGATATTTCTTAAATGCTGTTATGGGATCCCTGCCGGCATAGTGCGCCTTCTCAGCTGCCAAAGCAGAAACAGATTCTGATTAGTAATTATTCGGAGCCTCCCACAATCATGATAGTTAAAACATCAAAATCTATATGACCAAAACAAATGAAGTCATGCATAAGGTAAGTGCATATAAATGCAAAGGATCATGATCAACATATTTACTTCAAAATCAATAACATATTGCAAGTAGATATAATCTTAATCTAAATACTCACCAGGGTCACGAAGCTCATCAGGATCAGCTAATGAATGTCCTCTAAATCTATAGGTCTCACATTCCACTAAAGTAGGTCCCTCTCCTCTTCTAGCTCTTTCAATTGCCTCCTTTGCAACCTCTCTGACCTTCAACACATCCATACCATCAACATGGACCCCGGGCATTCCAAACGCCGGTCCCTTCTTCCATATCTGCGGATCAGAAGTTGCCCTGAGGTGTGACATACCAATAGCCCACAAATTGTTTTCCACCACGAACACAATTGGCAATTTCCATAAAGCCGCCATGTTAAGGCATTCATAGAACTGTCCATTGTTACAAGTCCCGTCACCGAAAAATGCCAATGTCACCTCATCAGCACCTGGCTCTTTCAACACCTCCCTCCTGTACTTACTTGAGAAGGCTGCCCCAGTCGCCACCGGAATTCCTTCACCGATGAATGCAAACCCGCCAAGCAAATTGTACTCTTTCGAGAACATATGCATCGAACCACCCTGACCACGGCAGCACCCTGTTGCCTTCCCAAAGAGTTCACTCATCACTTCACGAGCCGGGACCCCCTTACTCAGCGCATGAACATGGTCCCTATAGGTACTCACCACATAATCTTCCTTCTTAAGAAGCTTGATGAATCCAGTTGAGACAGCTTCTTGGCCATTGTACAAGTGAACAAAACCAAACATCTTGCCCCTATAATACATCTGGGCACACATATCTTCAAAGAACCTACCTAATATCATGTCTTCATAGAGAACCAAGCCTTCCTCTTTAGTAATTAGCTGCTCACCCAAATCAAAATCAAAATCATATTCCCAATCTTATATTGCAAAACCAAACATCAAGAACACTATTTTCAATAATCAATACTAAGAAGCCAGTTAGCTAAAACAAGACAATACAAATAAATCTATATCAGCAAAGTTTAAAGCAAATATACATCTCCCTTATTCTATAAATTGAGCAAAAGCTCATCTAGCTTATAAACCCAATTGGGTACCAACTCAAATGAGCTGAATTGAGTGCAAAGTTAAGTTATTTAGAGAATTTTGAATGTGAAACAAGCAAACAATAATAAAGGGTAACCAAATTGGAGGTTGATTGAATCATGCAGCACATAAACCCAACTGGGTACAATCCAAAAAGGAACTGAATTGAGTGCAAAGTTCAGTTTTTTAACCAAAACCCATTACATAAAACCAATAACTATTCACAAAAAAGAAGAAATTTTGAATGGAAAAATGAAGAAACAAGGATAAAGGGTTACCAGATTGGAGGCTGATTTGAGCTTCTTCTCCTTGACAACATCTGATGAGACAGCAACAACAGGAGAAAAAGAAGTAGATGCTGCGGATGAAGAACGGCGTTGAGCAGCTACAATAGGTTTATTGAATCGAAGCTTGGTGTGATTGGATCCAAAGAAAGTGGAAAAGAGAGGCTTGTCACTGGATCTGGAAGTGGGAGGAGTTGTGATAGGGTGCACGAACTTGGTTGCAGACAAAGACATTCTTTCTAGGCTGCAACGAGGAAAATGTCTGAAACTGCAATGCTATGTTGGTAAAGAGAGAGAGAGACAGAAGAAATGTGAATGATATGAGAATTGAAGAGGAAAATCTCAAATTATATTGAGAAGAATCAAAAAGGGGAGTTAAAAGCCTAAAAGGGGGGTGGCGGAGGAAACGAGGTTTTGGGACTTAGCAATAATCGAATTAAGCTTTGGTTAGTATGTAATATTGTTAATTAATTTTTGTTAAAAATGGTTTAGGAGATAATACAAAATCACTCAAAGATACTTTAAACTTACTTTATTTTATAATTTTTTATTATTGTTAAAATAATTGAATAATTTTAGATGTAAATAAATATGTAATATGAATATTATATATGTATAAAATTATAAATATAAGTTAAAGAAAAGAATAATTTAGAGTATAATTATATCTTTAAGAATATCTCTATTAAAATGTAATGTGCAAATTTCATTTGGTAACCAATAAAGAGGAGGAAGAGGGTGCTACCAAAAATCCAACCAACTTTTCCTACATTTGCTAGTATTATGCATATGCTCTTATAATTTAATCCACTTCTCAACAAGAACTCATAAATGTATGAATTAATTTGCATTTTTCTTTTCTTTAATTAAAATTTAGTATTTGGATTTTGTATAATTTTTTTTTTTATAAATATAGTACTCTAATCAATCTCAATAGCCCTATATTAATTATTTTGTTTTTCTAGTTGATAAAGGGTTTAAGCCTATTAGTAAGTTGATTTTATATATATTTGATACATAATAAGTTAATAATAAAATGATGAATTTGCAATATAATGGTTGAGGAGGTATGGACTTGGGAACAAGGTAAAAGGCATTTGAATGTAAGTGAAATTTCTTAAACAAATATGTAATGTACTTTGTTATTTTCTCAACTAGGGAAGGACTTAGATATTACTAGATTAGTGTAGTCACCAAAAAAAAATATTAGTGTAGTATGAGTTCTCTTATTAGTTATTACATCACACATCCAAAAACATTGGAGCAAAAATTAAAGCAATTGATTATGATATGGGGTTGCTCCAAATGTTGGTAATTTCTTGTGGACCTTCCTAAATCCTATATATACCGTGACCAACATTATTCATTTTACATAGACACTATGAGGACATGCATTTCAGCATTTATATTTCAAGAAGAGATAACAAATGTTGATAGGAAAAAAACACTTGACTGGTTTGCAGTTGCAATTAATCAAGGGGTTGTTGTAAAATTATGTATGATGAACTTTAAAGATAGGGACAAAGGCAATGTTAGAATTTGGAGGGGTGGCTTGATCATGTGATCCTTGTTAACTGCCGACCTGGCATTGCAAATGGATCAATTTCAAGTCCTTTTCAAACTATTTTATTGGATCCACTTTCATTTAGATATGAACATATTTGTTTGCCTCAACATCAATGGGTCTATAGCTCAGTGGTAGAGCATTTGACTGCAGATCAAGAGGTCACCGGTTCGAACCCGGTTGGGCCCTTAAATCATCAATAATTTTGTTATTTTTTCATGCTATGTCGTTGACATGAACTGGAACCGTGGATATACTACACTATGAACTTCCAATCTCAAATATTAAAGTGGTTAAGTGCATTAAATTCCCAAATTATAAATAACTAAAAACATAAAATTCAAATCCAATCCATAATCACATACAACTAACTACATCCTAAAAAGATTCTTGGAAATCACTCTACTCTTCATGGTCATAGTCATGAGCTGTTCCGACATCCACTGTGGCTCCATTGAAATGAATCACCACCATCTATAAACTGTCCCTAACATGACCCTCTTGTGCTTTTCTTTTTCGCTTAAGGCGCAAGATTTCGTTCTGCACTTTATCCACAACATCCACAAAGTCATTGAAATCACCCGATGCAAGAACACACATCTCGCTACACGAATCATTAAGCATCCTATAACGACAGGTTACCATCGAATCCCAGCAAGAAGGCCCATTCTCCATGTATTCACTAACTCTTGAACGAGCGTTTTTTGACCACCTCGGTAACAAAAGGGAGTTGGGCATTTCAGAAACGTCCAAATGAACAAGCACAGCTATAATGTGGTCACATGGGATACCAAGAGTTTCCATCCCAAAACACGAGCACTTGTATATTGATACATCATGGTAATGAGACACACGCCAGTCATCAGAACAATTTCCTGCTCGAGTAACAATGAAAATATCTGATGATGGTGTGACTGTACACGATATTGCTTTTAGGGTACTTGCCCTAAAAAGCATTGGCCTGAAAAGGAGAAATATCTCTCTGGTAAGAGTATTTGCAGCAGACCTCTCAAGCGAATGCAATGGGCTTTGCAAGACCAGATTCTCAACATCGGACTGCAAATCAGAATGTGCTTCTGTGGACCTCATTTGGCAACATCTAAAGAATTGCTCAACAAAGTCTTTCAAATTGTCTCGAGAGTAGACAAATTCGCCGAGCATAGAATGCAACACCTCACACCTAGAAGTCGTTCGGAACCCCACAAAAGAATGATCACGAATGTGAGGATTGGACCACATTTTGTCCTGGCATGAAGGTCACAAATCCTTGAATTATCCTCAAGGTGAAGTTCATAAACCAGCTTCTGCCAATGATATTCAAACTCTGATTCCTCGTAGTCATAGAGAATGTACCTTTTAAATTCAGATGTGAACTGCGGATTGCTCAGATTAGATGTTGCATTCATTCCTTAAAAGCCGATGATGGGCATCCGGAAAGACTGATTCAATGGCCTTCTCCTTTGAGTCATGACCATCAGTGATAACACAACTAGGAGTCTTCCCCTTCATAGCTTCCAAGAATTGCTGAAGTAACCACTTATACATTTGCTCCGTCTCGTTTGCAACAAAAGCAGCATCAAAGACAATTGTTTGGTTATGATGATTTACACCGGAAAAAACAACCAGTTGACTCATGTCCTCATTCTTCCGATATGTGGCATCTAATGCTAAAACATCTCCGAATAGTTGGTAATCAAGTTGGCTGCGGTTGTCGGACCAAAACAAGTGGACCAAACTACCATCTTGGTCAGCTAAATATCTGACAAACATTCCCGGATTTTCACTTATCAACATTTTATAATTGTATTCATTCGAGACAATCCCTCCTAACATAGGTGAGATGTCTCACAGCAAACCAAATACACACTAATCATGTTAAGAGAAGACAATCCAAAATGGCCCTTGCCAATCCAAATCTTGCAAGAGGCACCAACCAAACGGCTTACATATATGTGCACATACTCTTTCTTCCTTATATCTTTTTTTTTCCCTTTTTTTAATCCGATCAAAAGGAGGAAGGAAAGAGTGAAAGGATACAAAATAAAAGGAGTTCAGCCAAAAGCTTTCCTCATCACATTAGAATATATCTCAAACTCACTGCAATTAGCTTTTTTTCCCTCTTCTTTCAATTTAACACAAAATAAAACCTTGTGTGTGAGGTTACAATAGTTAGTAGCATGTACAAAATGATAAAGTAGAATAAGATACAAAAAGAATAATAATGGTTCCTGAGGCGACTCATGAAATCCAAACCTTTATAGACAAAACTAAAAGGGAAGATGTACCTAATGTTAGCCTGTACAGTTAGTTGGTTAGTGTTAAATCTGTCTCTCTTTCTCACACACACAAGATATTGTTCCCTCTGTCCTTGAAAAAATGGAAATCACCTCTTATTATTCTTCTCCTTGCCTGCAAACAGGTTCCCTTGTTAGAAATCTTAAAACACTGGCAAAAAGTAAAATCAACAAGTTTGGTTTCAGTTTTAAAAAAAAAAAATTATACAAAACCAAACAGTAAAAATAGGCACCAATCAGCCTCTAGTTTTCTTGAACAAACTATACTTACCAAATATACTTGACTTCAAGGGAAATCTGATTGATGAACCCTTAACTCTCAGCTCCCTGTTTTGTTTGTTGTTTCTATTTTGTTTCTCCACAACTGCAGAACTACTACTGCTACTTTCCCCAGCCTGAAAATCTATCACCTTATTTACCTTTTCATGGTAGACAGCAGGTGGGGCAAGCCTCAACTGAGGCAAGTTTTCTATCTGAATAAATCTCTCATTTTTCTTCAAGCTGTTCAAGATCTCAAACTGCAAAATCAACACTAAGGTTAATAAAATGTCCCGAAAGTTCATATCCTTCTCCATAAAAATTTCCCTAAAAAAAAAAAAAAAAAAAAGATATAAAACAAATACAATCAGAACATAATCAATTGTCCAAGTTTATCTACTCAAACCACTACAGCACTGCCGTTATATATATTGAAGGGATGATATATAGTGGTATGTGTGTATTTACCCGTGATATCTGTTGATGTCCATAAGCATTCTCGGCTAAATCACTTTCATGTGGATGAATGGCA
>JASCZI010181328.1:0-13026 GCA_036250425.1 Stylosanthes scabra | reverse complement strand
TGACATGCTCGATGTAATTGGAATTTCTTCTCTTTGTGCTGCCATATAGTCCTAAAAATAATCTAACATTGAGTTGATCAGGCTCAATATTAGTGTACTATAAAGCCTGCACCAAGAATAAGAAATACGAGATATATATATTATGTCATATAGATAATTAAGATATTCAAATTTCTAGAAGAATGAATTTTTTTTTTATTTGTTCCAAAAGTGGGATTATGGTATGGTTTAAAATAGCCCGGATCACCATTTGGTTAATACTAACTATTTACGGTTATAATTTTGACGATAACGATTCGTCAAAATATTTACAGTAAAGGGTACCGCTCTGATACCATAAAATGTAACACCCATTCTTGGAATTAAAAACTCATTACGTAAGCTGATAATTTGACTGTACTTTTGTATGAATAAAATAAATTATTACAAACATATGGTTGTCGCCCATACAACGTACTAAGTAAAAGGGGAAAGCAATCTACAGGTTATTTATATATAATCCTATAGAATCATCACAAATAAATACAAATAACTTGACTTCCACTGGTCCTTACTGAGATGAATCTGAAACCACACATAAATACATAGATATAGTGAGAATTTAAAATTCTCAGTAGATAATAAAAATCTTATTTGGTGATTTTCAGCCGCTCTTTACAGAAAATATCGTGACTATCACAATCATATAAAATAATAACGTATGCAATGTAAATGTCTTAATTTATTTAACTTTTCACTTTTCTTTATCTGCTTGTCTCACTCATCATAGGCCTTTTAGAAAATTCCCAACTTTTGGTGGATCTCATAACATCATGACAACAAAGCAGAAATTACGACATACCAATTAAGACATCTTGTCTTCTTATTAATTGGTAGTCAAGTTTTAAACAATTTATTTTATTATTCGCTTGCTAAGTAGGGATGTTAGGCACACTAGCCTCCCCACACTCAGCTCAGCTTACGGGTTTAAAGAATCACATTAGAAATATTAACAATCACAAATATGTGATAATAGCAACAATAACAATAACATCAAGAGTAATAATAATAATAATAATAATCATTTTAATAATTATAATCATATTTATATAACTATTATAATAGTAATAATAATATTACACATAATAATATTAATAATAATAGTAATAAAAATAATAATAATATTTGTAATAATAATAGGAATAATAATAATATATTTATAATATATATAATAATATAAAATTAACAGAATTAATAATAATAATAATATTAGTAATACTAATAGTAGTATTAATAATATATTATTATAATAATATTTATAATATAATAATATTGTTAGATTAGTAATAATAATAATAAAATAGTCAGATTAGTTAGTAACAATAATAATAAATAATTAGAATATCGTTATTTTTAGATTATAAATAAATTTTTTTATTAGGATAGTAATAATTATAACATAATAATAATATTAGTGATAGATTAGTAATAATAATAACAATAATAATAATAATAATAATAATAATAATAATATTAAACAGACCTGACGGTAGTCCGCACTGATCCAAAGAAATAATGCAAGAAAATAATATTAATGATATACGATAGCTAAAAAAAAAAAAATCTACCTTAATAGTGTTATTACTTCTTTTTCTTTTTCTTCTTCTTCTCTTTTATTTTTTTCCCCTTCTGTTTCTTCTCTCCCTGCCCTTCTTGACAGCTCCCCTCCCTCTATTTATACTAAAAATTTTTTTACTATTCATCTAATATTATATTATTTTATTTACTATACACTATTCATTATTATAGTATTATAGTTACTATACGTTATTATTCATTGCCTACGGATTGTTTTTTTTTTTTAAACCTTATTACAACCAATCTTATTGCGTGTATTATTTTAGCATAGTATTAATATTAGAAAAATTTTTAAATGTATAAACTAATTCACATATATAATATTACTTTATTTTAACAAATAAAAAATAATAAAACAAATTATATTTTAAATAATTATTTTGAAATGTTACATACTACATATATATGCTCATTGCTAGCCCTTTTTAACTTTTAGTAATAATTAAAATTTTGAAATTATCCATTTATTATTGAGTATGTATTGGATAAGGTCAGTTAGTGGAATGCACAACAATATATAATATTCTCATATCAAACAATTAATGTACATCTTTTTTCTATTCCTTGAGTAATTAATTATAATTACTCTTCCACATGTTGAATTATTCTTGGTGATTATAAAAATCTCCGTCCCTATTTTTTTTTTATGAAATTCCAAATATTCTTCTTGTATTATCAATCCTTTCTTGTCCTTAGCTTCATCCTTCTTAATTATCTGATCTTCATCATTATTTTCAAGACAATTTCTCTAGCCATGTGGGGATTAAGTTGATGATGAATTTTAGATAGAAGATGTTCTGTTGGGTCTTGAAGCACTTGCTACTTTTCTTGCTGCTACTTCTGTTTTTTTAGTAGTAGTTGTTCTTGCCACTGTTGTTACATCAATCAATATTTGGATAGTTAGAAAAACCACACAAATCAATGTTTAAATAAGGAATTAAAAAAAAACTCATTTATTTATTTTTTTTAGAAGAATTTTAAACATTTGATTTTATTCCACACTACTATATATAAATATAATTGATAAGTTAATTAAATTTAAGGGTTCAACTAATCTGTGTCCTAAAAACACATAATAGATTTATTATTAATGAAATGTTATAAATATTTATAAAAATAAATGTATTAAAATTTTAAATTTTTTGCATTCTCAATAATTTTTTTTAATTTATAATTTATTATGGGGCACATGTTAGCTAAATCCTAAATTTAAAACCAATTTTCTTTTTTCTTATGTAAATTTCAAAATTTAATTTTAATGTATTGACAGTGTAAAGAATTTTACATGACCATTCAATAAAATTTATGTATTTAGATGACTTTTATAAGATAATGAGTTTGGAAATTAATTATTTTGATGATACGGTAATACACTATTAATTCTACAACAATCCTATCATAAAACTTTTTTACAAGTGCCAAAATTAAATTCTAATTTTTTTTAAAAAAATTCCTTATTTAACGAAACTGAAAATATACACCCATAAAAAATCACAATAATTTCTCACCTGCATTAGTAATTGGTGGTATTGGCATTGAAAAAGGAAAATTCAAGATACCAGGTGATCCATATTGTCTAGCAGGTAGAATTGGAATTTGCATCATTTGTGGTGGAAATTGAATTCCAAAACCATGACCTTGATGATGACTATGATATCGATGTGCATATTGAGCATTCAAAGGGTGATTAATATTAGGGATCAACCCTAATAATGGCCCTGCTGCCCCATTATTGGAAGGGTAGTAAGGTGGGAATTGTTGACCTCCATAGATAGCATAACAATTCTGAAGGAAAATAAAAACGGCAAAAGAAATAATATGAAGCATATAATATATAAATAGTTAAATACTAATTAGCAGTGGAAAAAAAAATACTAACCATAGGGACCAATGTTTCTTGTGAGTATCCATTATATCTGGTAATAGATGATTAAAAAAGTCACATTAATACTAGGAAGGCAAAATATTAACATGTAATTAAAAATAAAATAATATTATTATTTGAAAAAAGAGTACATATAGTATACATTGCATGGTGTTTTTATGTTACCTATAAGTTGGATAAGGAATTGGGAATTGTTCATTAAGTTGATGGAAAAATGTTGATGAAGGAACACAATGATGATGAGAAGGTGAAGCCAATATTCCAGCTACTGGTTTTAACCTAATTCCTGCATCAAATTGATGATGAGAAGTTCAATTTCATGTGTGATATATTGATAAAAAAAAAAATGTTAAATCTAGGTTGCAATAGATTGCCTCTTAGAATGAGATAAATAGATTAAACTAATGGAAATGACTCTAAATGAAGAAAAGAAAGTCATGGCATTATATATTGGGGAAAAAAAAGTGTAAGATTTTTTTTTTATTCTTGTTTTTAGTTGAAGTGTTCTCTGAATTTAAAATATTATGAAAAATAAAATGAAAACAATTATTTTTTAACAAAATTAAAAAAAAAAACTAACAAAGAAGAAATAAGGTTGAAAAAAAAATGGAAGGAAATTGAGACCATGTTGAGGAGTCTGTGAATGTTTCTTGTTTGCACCAATTGATGCAAAATTACAATTTGCTCTTCTCCCATCAATTATTGGAGATGGGTTTTCGCATGCTTTCTTTGCTGCTTCTGGATCCTTGAATGTGACCTATTGCAAAAAAAAATTAAAAATTAATTGTTGACTATGACCATAAGCAATGAAATTAACAAGTAAATACCATATATGGAAGATATGTGTGTTAAAATAGTAGGTTAAATCAGTTTATTAGGAGTCCCTATAATATAATTTAGTGCAATTTTTAATTAGATTTACATAGTTTAAAATTTTATTATAATCAAGTTTTCATATTGCATATATTTTTTTAATTGTTAACTAGATCTATATATACACTTCACATATTTCTACAAATCAAACCTTCTTAAATATATAGAACAACTTGTATAAAAAAAAAATCATATTTCATATTTCATAATTAGATCTATATGTACACTTCACATATTTCATATTGCATAATTTTTCTAAAAATATATTATACCAACTTAATTGGATCACAAAAATTTTAAATGAGAGATATATATCACAAGTTGAAAAAAGTTTGAAAAATATAACTTAATTAATAATATTTAAATTATCACAAGATAGATGATTTTAAAATTTAATAACAACTTAATTACAAAATTTTAAATTATGAAAAAGTAATTGTAAATTGAGCAAAACTTTTGAAATTAAAATTAAAAAAGGAGAAACTAAACTTACGAAGCCATAACCCTTGGACCTTCCAGTGTTCTTGTCTGTTATGACAACAGCCTCTAAAATATCTCCAAATTCCTCAAAATATCTTCTCAGTGTCTCCTTTTGAGTCTCCCAAGCCAACCCTCCGACAAATATTTTGGTAGAATTATTTGTATCATTTTGTTGCCTTGTATTGTTGTTACAACCCACCATCTGGAATAACCTTTTTTCTTTTTAAAATTTTTGGTAGATATTTTGTTATTAACAGTAAAATAAAACTAGATATACAACAAGAAATATAATTAAACAAAGGGTTAAAAAGTAAATTAAAAGTAGTAACAAGTGTATATATATATATATAAGGGCCAGACAATAATTCCAAATGAAAAATAGCAAAATTGGATTAATTGGATGATAAGAAAACATAGAAGAAAAAAAATTACGAAACTATTTATTTTAGAAACTTAAATTGATAAGAAAAGATTCAATAGGGATTAAAAAATATAAAAAAAAAACTTTTTCATAAACTCTCTGAATCCAAGAACTAAATGCTATTTTCTTCATCTACTATCATCCTAAAAAACTCACTAACTTCATCCTTGTTTTCGAGTTTAGAGATTAAGGAAGAGAATAAAAGGAGGGAAGAAAGAAAATAGAACAATGCAATATATATAAAAAAATAATAATAATTGTAAAGTTAAACCTTTTTTCTTGCTATAACACCACTTTCTGTGTGCTATAATTTATGCTGTTTTTTTTTTAGGAGCACAAGACATATTTATCTTGTGCTCAAAACTTCATGTTCTTGTATTCAAATTTCTTCTCCCATATGCATATATGCATCTTCAAAATTCTTGCTCCATTTGAAGTTGTTGTAGGGCTTCAAGATATGATGATGATAAGTACATACAATAATAATATTGAAGGAGGTTTCTTGAGGGTAAGTTTCTATTTCTGAGGGTATTACAGAGAATCAAATTATCATAATCATATTAAAACAGGCTAGCTTTTCTATTTTTTTTTTCTAGGAAAAAAAGTATTTTTTGCAAAATCAATCTAGGCACTTTCTATTTTAATAGCACATTATTTCTCATTCTTTTTTGCTGTCTCTTTCTTTATTTAATCACTTCTCATATTTAGATAAAAACCTAGCTAGGTTATTGTTGTTTTTAGCTGGTACGTATACGTAATCATATACTCTTTAAAATAAATTGAAAAATTGTCATTTTATTTATTTGAAATTTTGGTTCATCATAAAATGTTTGATAATAAAAATAATAATAAAGATACGAGTTTTGAGGGAATATAAGAACTTATTATTCAATATTCATAGATTTTTTTTTTTTGAAAATATTATCTCAATTTTCTCCCTATTATTTACATGTAGTGTAGAGGAAGTTCAATGACTTGTGAAAGAAGAAAACATAATTCTCATTAGAAGATTGAGAAGTAATGGAAAATAACTAACTCAAACTAACTACCTAACCGCCCTTAATGTGAAACGGGTGCAATAAAACATTGTTTAATTTTATTTTTATCATGAATAATATATCACAATTCACAAGTAGTCACCACCGACGTTAACAGAGATAATTGATTATTAATTATTTGATCCAACAAAAATTAAATATTATTTCATGCATAATGAGATGCTTCTATTTCTTGACTTGTCGGAAACCAATATTGTTACTTTTATTTATGTTCAAGTCTCACCATCATTAGGATTTCATATCTCACCATACCTCCATGGATGGCCCTACCCACCATCACCCTATACCTTCACCAACCTCTTCCTCTTTAATTTGCAAACCATAATGCACCATGAAATCATAATCAATGTATGTTTCTTGGATTAAATATATTTTCACTAGAAATCATGCCCACAAGTATATATAAATACGTTGTAGGTTATATTTATATTTTGTCTCTACTGAAATAAAAACTAACGTATAGAAAAAATACGAATAATTTTTTTATTTCTATTTTTAAAAATAAATAATTTTTTTATGATAATAACATTTTATATTTCTGTTCTATCTCTAAAATCAAATAAATTTTATATTTACTGTGTATATATTTTTATGATTTAGCTAATCAGTGTAAGGGCACAAACTAAAGTTACAAACTAAAAAAATTATTTTTGAAAATAAAAATTTTAAAATTTCAATGCATTTATTGTAAATTATTTATTAAAAAAATTAAAATTTCTATTTATAATAATCTTAATATGTATATTTTAGAGTATATAATAGCTAAACTCTTGTAGCTTTAACATATATTCATTATGAATAGAGAAATTTAAGATGATCAAACTTTTTCCTTTATTTTTGTTTTATTTTTTAACCAACACTAGCTAAATCCTCTTTTTTTTTACACTAAAAATATAATTAACATTAGTAAATTTTTCTTTTTAAATTATAAAAAATCTCAATTCTTTTTTGCAGAATTTAATCTTTAAAAGTTAAAATTAAGAGTTTAAAACTTAAGATTTATAATTGAAGATAAAACACATATTTTATATAAAAAAAAAGTTGATAGTATCTAAAAAAATTTAACTCTCTAATTTAATTCATTTATTATAATAAATGTTAGGTTTTTTTTTTAACTAATTGTTAGGTTAAAATGATAACTATTGACTAGGCGAATTCGTTCAAAACCAGCAATATTTACCAAATCAAAACCCCCATTTTTTAAATATGGAAACCTTTTACTGTGCAGCACCTCAGTCATCTTTTCTTTTTTTTCTGTCTGTCGGTGGAAAGTGGGTCCTCTTTCTAAAGCAAAGGTAAAATGGATACAACCCCATGAATGAATGGAAACAAGTTCAGCATTATTGTTCTTAATTTATTATTGTAATGAGTCACATTGACCGTGAATCATGATCCCCCCCTCTATCGTTGACCAAAATCTATTTAATTTGTGTATCTTTTTATAATTACATCACAAAATAAAGGATCATCATGATGCATGCTATAAGACAAATACTAAGATTCTCCCAATCAAGAAAAAGGTGCTCTCAAATATTTTATTTATGTCTTAGCACCTTAATATTAGAGATCCTAAGAATATAATCAAAATGAACACAATAATAGCTTAACAAAATAATTATATATTAGTTATAAATATATAACATACAATAGCGCGTTTTCTCAGTCCTAAATCATTTATTAAAAAAGATATATATCTTTGGAGCTATTAATATTCAGACATTATTATATTATTTTTTAGAAAACATTGTATTATTAATAAAATCATTTGAAAATTAAAGAAGTACTTATCTTAAGAATTAAATTTAACTATATATATCAAAATCGTATCTAAAAAATCTTAGTTATTTCACATCAATAATATTCAAGAATGCATAATTAATTAACTCCTAAACAATGGTGTTAAAGAAACAATTATCATAAATTACTTTCTTAATGATGCAAGTGGGGCCACCCCACTATAAAAGCAAACTATATACACCCATTTCCTTCATTCATATAAGTAATCTAATTCTTGATCAATGATCACAAAGAAGAAAAGTATTTGATCCCTTTTTGTGTCGGTTAGTCAAACCATCAAGAAAAAGAAGAGAACCCCTCAAGAAACCTCCTTCAATACTTCAATTCCTTCCCTCCCACACCATTCCAAATCCTTTATTTATTCAAAACTAAACCTCATACTAAGATCACACATACATCAACAATATCCATCAAAAAAAAAAAAAAAATCTTCTCAAAAAAGAACAAAATCTATGGGGAATTGTGTGTTCAAAGGGTTGCAAAATGGTGTATTGGAGGATATGAAGGTGAAAGTAGTGACCTCCAATGGTGGGATCATGGAACTATACTCCCCCATCACAGTTGAATGCATAACCAACGAGTTTCCCGGCCACGGAATCTTTCGCAGACGTTATGATATGATATCAGAGCCTCTATCAGGCAACGAGGAACTCCAGGGTGGCGAAATCTACTACCTCCTACCTCTAAATCCAACATTATCATCTTCGTCGAGCAAAAGAATACCAATAACTGAAACCAATCCCAACATAACACCTTATAGAATGTCCACGTGTGAAAAGAACACTAACCCTAGCTCTAACAATACCAAGAACATGTGGTGGGAACCTCATGAGGTTCTTCCTAGGTACAACAACACGGGTGTTTGGAAGGTGAAGCTTGTGATAAGCCCCGAGAAGCTCTCTGAGATTCTTTCACAAGATTCGAGGACGGAGGCATTGATAGAGAGTGTGAGGACGGTGGCAAAGTGCGGTAGCGGCGTTGCACCATCGTCGTCGATGGCCAATTCCGATCAGTTTAGCATGTGTAGTAATAGTTGGAAAAGTTCTACGTTTGGTGTGGATAGTTAGAATATAGCTTTACTTTTTTATTAGTTTTTTTTAATTATTATTATTGTTTGATATTCCTAATTATTGTCTACATCTCCTTGTTTTTTGTAGATAATAAATATTAGCTTTAATTAATTTTTTCTTACTTCTTTCTTAGGTAAAAGATTTGTTTGTGGTATATCTAGTTGTCTCTGCGTTATTAATTCGATTTTAAAAATAATGTTTTGTATTATGTTAAATATAATATGTTAACAAAGGCTAGAACAATTCCGTTATTCACTTATTTGTATTTATTTTGAATATTGGTGAATAATGATTTCATTTATTTTAAATTCCACTACACTGCTGAGTGATTTGCTCCTTAAGAAGAAAGAAAATTGGGTTACTCCGAGACCACCGCGTTTTGGATGAACTTTTTATAAATTTAATTTCAATACAATAATAGTGTAAAAATTTTTTATATTTGTAATAATTAAATAGCGCTACATCAATAAAATAACTATTTTAACATTCATTTAGTGATTATCTATATATGTAAAAATTTACCACGTACACGAAAGATTAACGAAAAAGAAATGAAGAAGATTTTTTTTTTTGGAGTACTGATTTTTTTTCAAAGAATAAATTGGTAACACATCTTAGATTATTGGGGAAGGTGTTTCTAGTTTTTTCTTTTTTTTTTTTTTTGGTGTAAAGGTGTTCCTAGTTACATGGTAGATTTTTTCTTTACAAATTTGCCTTCGGCCCATCAAACCCGCTTCTTGATCTGTGTCTTCTAGCCTGATCATGTTCTAAAGTTCAATCTTAGCAGAAGAAGTGAAGAAAGTGAGAAATGTGCTTAACCTAGTTTGGAAGCTGCTACACCAACAGCATCAACAGCCTGCAACAAGGAGCGTGGATCGGGCATAGAAAACGGGTCACCGGAGGACCGGGTAGGCTATTGTAGGGCTCCGGCCCATGTCCAAAAAAAAACTATAAAAGTTTAGAGGGAATAAAATAACATTAGTAGTGCTCAATAGCTTCATAAAGATTTTGGTGAGTCTTTTGCCAAATAGACAAGAAAATGTCACATAAGTCCAATGCTAAATTTATTTTGACGTATAAATTTTGCAACTAAGATTTCGCAATTATTAATTTTTATAGAACCTAATTTTAAATAACAATCAGGCATTCTAACAGTATAATCGTTTTTTTTTTTTTTTTTTCTCTTTTCTCATTCTATACATTGGTTTAATTGCACATAATATTCTTCCATCCTAAATTGAAAATGTCAAAAGTATATACATATTAAAGGTGATAGTACTATTTTGAAATTTTGACTTCCAACATTGATGATGAATTAGAAAATAAACATTGATTTTTATAAAAACAAAAATTTAGACTATGTAGCTAAATAAATGTAATTGTGTACAATTGGTATTTAATTATAAATATTGTGCATTAGAGTGATATTAAAGATTCAACATGGTAGGTTTATATTGAAATAATAGAAGATAAATTATTAAGAACATATATGAAGTTTTTCTTTTTTAGCAAGATAGACTGGGGGAGAGACTTGAACTTGAGACCTCTATTAGAGGAAGAGGCAAATACCGTTTGAGCTATGAAGTTCTTGCCCACTGCTTTTATAGTAAAGCAATAATCTAGCTTGCGCAACTTATTTAATACCAATTTTGGTGAATTTTTTATGTTGTATGATATTTTTAGTGAACTGTGTAATTAAAAGTGTAAAATCAGAATAAAAAAAAAAAAAACTGTTTTGGTTTATAAAAAAATATTTATCAATTTAATCCTAACTATGAGAGTTTATCTTTTTAAAAAGGAAAAAGTATGGATAATATTTTATGTTATTGTGTAATCAAATTTGTTACTTCTCTTTTTCTTTTCTTTTTTTCGTTTCTTATAGAGATTCTTTTTGCTAAAATCAGTAAAGCCACGTAAATATAATAAGTCATATTTTCAACTCAATAATGATGATGAGGTTAGTACCTAAATATAGCTCAAAAGTTTACACCATGCCCAAACTTGTTATTGTATTTTCTTGCTTATTGACTAATTAAACATTTTTGGATTTATTTGTTCTTGAAAAACTAAAACTTTCGAATGTAAACACATGCTAGAAAACGACATTGAACCATTAATTAGACCATATCACATGTAATAACAAACCAAGAATTGAGAATCTTATGGTTTTGGCTGAGCTACCAAGTTTAAGACTTAATCCATGGACTTATTTTGAGATATAGTATTTTAGGTGTTTTTTCCAAACGAGTAATTTTATAATATGGTATCAAAATTTTTATGACTGAAATGTTAAGAGTTGCTGGAAAAAATCTTTTAAAATAAAGAAATTTGTAAAATAATAAAATAAGAAATTAATTACTATTAAATTTCTAACTTCTATTATGGGTGAGTTTTACAATAATTTTGATTTAATGATAATTATAATCGTATTTTTTCATTTTCAATTTATTCATGTTAGATAAATTTTATTAAATTATAAAAAGATTTTAGTATAAAACTAATAAAAAATTACGAAAAAGTCCATGTAAACCCAAAAAATTTTTTTTGCGTTAGAGATATTTTCGTATGTATATACTTTTAAGTCTTTCACGCGTGGTGGTGTCCAAACAATGTATATCTATGCGATGGTGGACACATGCATTGTTATATTATTGCGTTTTCTTTTGTAAAATTAATTAATTTTATCATATGAAATTTTTGGTTTATGAATATTTTTTCCTTATATTAATTTATGTGTCTTGTTTATTATGCATATGATTCGTAATCAACAACAATGCGTATGGTCCATTTTATTTAGTGGAATAAAATCTTATTGTTACTTATACTTTTAGAATTAATTAATTAAGAAATATCATATATGTTGATGAACAATTTATATATAACTTTTTAATAAGATAACTCATATACATATATATAATCATTCCCAGGCTTTTTTACGTCAGTTTAAGTTTCGAGAAAAAAAAAATTAAAAGGGAAGCACCGAATAGTGGCGGTTTTTATTCTTTGCAGCAGTTTTTTTTATAATAGTGTCGCTAAACGATATTATAGTGCTTTTCACAATCACTAATATTACCGCCATAAAACAGAGAAATCAATTTGGCAGTTGCATTTGATTGTTTTCTAAAATGATTGTGACGATTCAAAATGGCCACAATAATATTATGATATAATATCAGAGTTTTTATGATAAAAATTTAAAATATGACTTTTGTTAAACTCAAAAAGAACTTTAAGGTAAAGCAAATAAAAATACAAAAACTAAAAAAATTACGTAAATATAAATGTAAATATAAATATAAATATATATAAAACTATTTATGTGTGTTTTTTTGTCCGTTGATGAAATTTTTGAGATCAACAATATCATGAAATCTGCTATTGAGGTATGTGTAAAATCACAATGACATGCATATTAAGCTATTTACATTATTTAAATTTTTATATAAGTAGATAAGGATAGACAAAGCGAGGATAAGAGAGGCAAATACATCAAACGGTCTATTTCATAGAGAAATGCGTTAAATTTTTAATATATTATAAATTGGATTTTATTTATGTATGTCATAAACTAATTTATTTCTCTCCTCACCAAAAAATAAAACACTAATTTACTTCTCTACATACATACGAAATTTTATCCAAAATTCTGTCAATTCCCCGTTTTCAATTAATAACAATAACGCATGTTGATAAGAGGCGACAATTTCTTTTGGTTAAACGGCCTTTTTCTTCTGACAAGATAAGAGGAGCAAGAAATATATATATATATATATATATATATATATATATATATATATATATATATATATATATATATATATATAT
>JASCZI010181327.1:94144-121321 GCA_036250425.1 Stylosanthes scabra | reverse complement strand
GGAGCTTGTCTGTTTCGTTCCAGGGGGAGTCGTTCTCGATCCAGGTCAGCAAGCCGGCACCGTCACCGTCACCGGCGAGTTTAAGGAAGAGCACGCCGGAGAGGAGAAAGGCGACTCCTACGCCGACGCCGAGGGCAAACGGAAATTCGGATCAGCACCGGTGGCCGGGGAAAGTTCTGCCGGCGGCGAATTGCATGAACAGGAGCTTGGATTGCGGCGATTCGGTGACGAGAAAACTCGGCGCGCCGGTGAGTGTGGTTCGGTCGCTGCAGAATTCGATGGACGCACGAGTTTCTTCACACGACGGAGCCATAACTAGATCGGAGAGAAACAGAGATTATGGTGGATCTGAGTCGCTGCACGAGCTCGTTAGTTCCGATAGCGATAGCGTGACTTCCGGTAGTTCCTCCGGAGCGCAGGAATTTTCCAGCGCCGGAGGACAGCGAGGTTCGCGTTCACTCATTGTTCCCGCGAGGTTCTGGCAAGAGGCAAGCAACAATCAGCGAAATTCTCCGTCTCTGAACGGTGGAAACAGAGCAATGGCTGTTCCTCCGAAACATCTGGTGCCAAAGAGAGCATCATTTGATAGTCCTGGACCGTCTCCGCGGGGAGTGGTGTACAGTAGGGGACAAGCTTCTCCAATTCGCTCTGCGGTTCGGCCTGCTTCGCCAATCAGGCTCTCTGCTACGCCATCGCCGGCGGTGTGGTCACCGTCGTCAAGAGGAGTAAGTCCTGCAAAGGTTAGAAATGGAGTTGCTGGTAGTTTGAGCAGCAGGTTCGGGAATGAGCCTTCTGTTCTGAGCTTCGCCGTTGATGTTCCGAGAGGAAAGGTTGGAGAAAACCGAATTCTGGATGCGCATTTATTGAGGCTTGTGTATAACAGGTATCTGCAATGGCGTTTTGTTAACGCCAGAGCAGATGCTTCCCTCTCTGCACAGACATTGAATGCAGAGGTATGTTTTTGAAATATTTAAAATTTGAATTTATGTTTCTAATGAAGTAATGAGTAATAGCTCATAATTGTTTTGTCGTTGTGGTTATGTTGCGAGCATGGAGTCTGCATTAGATTGATGAAAAGTTTAGCTTAAGCACTACAGTTTCTGCTGCAATGTGATTTTGATGCAGTTAGCATTAACGTGCTTATCTGTCAGCACTCAGCAGTTTAAAACCATGACCGTCACAAAAATTATATAATGAGGAAAGACAAAGTTGGAAGTGTAATCTTATGTTATTCTAGAGTAAAGGTTCTGAATCTGTATTTTGTTCGAATTATTCTTTCTAATCAGCATCATATCACGAAGACCAGCCTGATTTTGCAATTTTAGGGTTCCCTCATTTGTTTTGCTTGTGGCACTTATTTTGGATTGCATGTTTTGTTTATTTTGTTGTTTTTACCGCCTAATATTCTTCTTTGTATCAGAAAAGCCTCTATGATGCATGGTTAGCAACCTCGAAACTACGAGAATCTGTTAGAGCCAAAAGAACGGAATTACAATTGCTGAAGCAACAATTTAAGCTTATGTCCATCCTCAAGGGCCAAGTAAGATCTTCAGCTTCCTTTAGGCTGAGCTTTGATTGTGGCTTTTGAGTTTGATTTGATTTATTACTATATTTCCTTTTTTAAATTTTCATCCATTAGTTTGATTGTCATGTCATGTGGTCCTTCACTCCTTCATAGCACTACTCTCATCCCATGCAATCTAATCGCATACAGTTAGCTTCACAACTATAATATACATTTATTTGTTATCCTTGTTGAAAGTAACCTCCATACTGGCTCATGGGAATCCCTCATGCGTATCTCTTCTGGATAAACTGGATTCTATTCAATCTTGGGTTATTGTTTTTATCAATGGAAATAGGGAGGATACTCAAAAAGAAAAGCAATTGCAGGAAAATTGAAATAATGAAAAAATAGCGTGCAGTAAAAATAAAAACTAAAAACTTTTCCATTTTTATTCAGAGATTTATTTTCATGCATGCATGCTATACTAGAGAGAAATTGACTTTATGCTCAACTTTGTTGTTAAATTCTTGATGGAAATCATCTTGTGCAGATGATGTATTTGGAAGACTGGCCTAGTTTGGATCGGGTGTACTCTAGCTCCCTTTCAGGAGCTATTGAAGCACTAACGGGTAGCACACTCCGTCTTCCTGTTGTTAGTGGCGCCAAGGTATTTTACTACCCCCCATTCCCCCAACCCCCATGTTTATTTTCCCTTTCCTTTCAAAAGTTATTACTCATTATTCATTAACATATTTGAGATTAATGTGGAAGCCCTCTTTATTTACCTTCAGGCAGATGTGCTTAATGTGAAGGACGCTATTTGTTCAGCAATGGATGTGATGCAGGCAATGGCATCCTCCATATGCCTGTTGTCACCTAAGGTGCGTATTTCTTTCAATATGCCACATTTACAGATCTTGATCTCACTTATTGTTTGAGCATGTAAGTGTCAAATGATTTTCTCATAAGTATAAGTGACACTGGTATATCCTAGTGTAGATTATGATTATGATGGAGGAAGGGTGTTATACACCATAAGTCTGGTCTTGCTAGGTGACCAGTAGATAAAAGCACATAAGGTTGGAAATTTCTTAGATAAGCACAAATCTAAGACATGTTTTGGCACACTCGTAATAAAATTGGTGGAAAACTTAAAACAAGTGATCATATCTTAACCAAATTTGCTAATCGGGTGTACCTAGATGTGAGATCTTAGGATTGTGTCATGCAATAATCTCTCGAGAACGTTACAAGAAAGTTGTGTTGTACTTGATTTTAAAACTTCCAGCTAGCTATAGTGTTGAACTGCTTATGGTTCGACACTTCAAATTGATTTGCTTTTGTACTTCGTAGCTACACCCAAGAATTTGACATAACTTCCTGTTTCCACTTGGTACGAAACGCGCATGGTTGTTTTTGGTACATCAGTGTTATCATGGACATTTACTGATGGGGTCCATATCATTGACAAATGAATGGTTGCCACGTTGAAATATCCTCAGAATTTCATCCAATCATCTTCTATTTGATGATAATCTAATCTCTTTACATCGACCATATTAAGCAATGATTAAATCCTATGCTTTTAGAACCATGTAATTCAGAATCTATGTCGTTGCTGCTATGCTTTTTCATGGTGGAATACTTATAGTTTGAGATTTGAATGCTAAACCTTTTATACCACCTTGGCCCTTGGCACTTCAACCTAGTGGAAAAAGGCATACTTTTTTTGTTGCATTCGAAGACTTAATATTATACAATTATATGCATGTTAGATATATAATTGTTGACAATTGTCTATTATAAGCCTACCCCTTAATTTTTTGTCCTTTTATTGCCTAACTCATGTCTACTTTCGAGTGAGATATTTTATCAGAAGCAGAATGCATGATGTCTTTTTGTTAACACAACTGAGTTTTAGGGATATTCCAACAGACATTAGCATCTGTAAAGAGTTTTGTTTTAGTGTGCTGTGGTAAATTCTGCCTTTGTTTTTAAGTAAATCCAACTCTATAACCACCACTTTTTGCATCGAGTCAGTTTTTATCTTGTGACTTTTGTCATTTAGGGATGACACATGTATGCATAGTGAAAGGGGAAACCTTGTTTGGATACAAAAGTGGAAAAATATGGAAGAGAAAGAGTGAGAGAGAAGAAAGGACAAAAAGAGGAGAGAAAAGAAGAGAAAAAGGGGGGGTGTTGTAAATATGTAATGTCACTAATGTGTTAATTAACAACATTTCTCTTCAAAATCCAATATGTATTTTTCCATTTCCCTCTAAGAGCTTGTAGTTCTTAGTATTATTTATGACACTGTATATTTTCCCTTTATTTTTATCTGTATTTGAACTTAGTATTTTAGCTTTAGAGAGTCAAAAATGAAGATTAAAACCCGCTCCCTTGTAAACCATAAGAAAGAAACACTGTTACCTTTTTCATTTCTCTCCGTTGTTCCTCAATTTCACAATTTGGCCGGTATTTCTTGTCCAGCGAGTTAGTCATTGGCCTTCCTTACACAACCATTAATTATGTTATAAAAAAGTATTTTTGCACAGTTTTGCTATGGCTATCCCTGCTTTGTGCTAGCAAAATATGTAAGACTGATGTATGTTGTATTTATCAAAACACTAATTTCTTATACGGCCCTGCCAACATGTATTTACCCGTACACTGTCCAGCGATAGTTACAGACTTAAGTTATTGGATGTGGTTGTTGGATGCCTTTGAATTTTGCCATGACATGTCAATTTGGTCCTAAAGCATTTCCAATTTCATAGATTGGGCACGTGAATTCCCTTGTGGTTGAAGTTGCCAACTTAAGCTCAAAGGAGCGGGTTTTGCTTGAAGAGTGCAAAGAACTTTTGTCAATGTTAACAACTATGCAGGTAAGTTTTGCATAACGGAAGAGATTTGCACTCTTTTTGTTTCTTACATTGAGCCATTACTCACCATTTTACTATTGGATTGGGTGTGAGACCTATTTTGTGAATCTCACTCTCATCCATTATAGTGTGTCAACTTGGTGTATGAGACAAAAATGAGTGTAAATAACACATCTCTATTGGAAAGGGTGCTATTAGTTCTAAAGTTCTCTCATTTGATAATTGTTCAAACATAATAGCAGTGTATTAACTATAAACTCACCATGAAAAAATACCTCTTTCTGAACAGGTAAGAGAGTGTTGCCTGAGAACACACATTTCGCAACTGAAACGCTTAAACTGAAGACCAACAACAAAATTAACAAGCAAATAACAACATTTCTCTGACCCTGCCAACTTTTAGTGCTAACATCATGACAGATAAGGCGTTATTTTGGCCTTGAATTCAATATTCAACAGTAGATGATCAATCTTGTGCAGAGTGAGGATTGGAAGTTGTTCTAAAATGCGAGCTAATTTGTATACGGCCTTATTTTGTTTTAATTTTTTTAAAATCATGTAAATAAACTGTGTAGCTTTTTGTTTTTCTCTTTCCCTTTTTCTGTGTTATGCGTTAGCCTATAAAAGCTGGTGTAAGGTTTTGAAGAATTACTCCTCCTTTTTAGTTTTTAACGTTGTTATTATGTACTTAGTGTTTATATTATTACGTAATCTTTTATACCATTATGACAATTGCCTTTGCTAATAGCCTCTTGGTGTCTACAAATTGAATTTTCTTTTGCACACCAAAATCAAAATCTGTCATCATATTTATAAATTAGTATTTGATTTTTGTGATTGATTTTAGTGTGCAAATAGCATAATTTTTGCCTTTTATACCATTATAAGGTTCTGTATTAGCATTTTTTGGTCGGAAGTTTTTCTTCTTCCAAGTACTTATGAAAAAAAAACTAAATTTTTGTGGTTTTCTTCCCCACATCTAAAAATAAAATGTTTATTTAAAGAATAATTCTATTTGCTCACCAAAATCAGCTATCAGTGTATAATACACATTGAAATACAAAATATATGTGTAGTTTAACTCATTTTTAATATGTATTTAGTATTTCAATGCGTATTATACACTAGTGGTTTATTTTGATGTACACTTAGTATTATGGTGTTTTCTAATATGACTACTCTGGTACTCTACTATGTTATGATGTTTTAAAGCGTTGCTAAAAAAATTAAAATGACGACTTTATTATTTAACAACACTTTTCTAAGTTAAAAAACTAAAAAGAAAGTGTTATCAAAATATAAAAATATGATTTTCTTTTTTTTTTTTGAATTGATAAATTGGACAACAATCTCTAATTCTAGGCTTACATCACAAATACACACACCCTTCACACTTAGGTACCCAACGTTCTGCTATTCAACCACTGCTGAGCTTTGTGCAAAGTAGCCACATAGCTTTTTTTAATTTTATTTTTAATGACACTTGTATAATCAAGGTTGCCACATAGCTTTTTTTTATTTTTATGTTTTTGGTTTACAGAGGGGCTATGCAGCCCAGGTAGCCACATGGCTACAAAAATAGAGAATAATAGTCTTTTTTTTTTTTTGGACTGGAGAACAATAGTTTTGTTTTGCCACTCCTCAAGGCTCAGCCACTAATTCACCTCCTTTTTTTTGGGTCTTACTAATTCACCTTATTTCCTTGTTTTCGGACAGCTTATTCACTTATTTAAAAAGTAGCTTAGTGGTTGTTTTTCGGCGTCCAAAAATATGGTGTATTGGGTTGGTCTTCAGGATGAGCCACATAATGTTTTCAAAAGAAGTCGAAGCCAATCTTTGTCTATCGAAAATATATATATATATATACGAAGTCCATCTATGAGGGTCCATATTGTTCGAAGTTTTATTTTAACTTGATTTTTTCTTTCCCCTTTAGTATAGTTTCTTTTATTTTTTTAAAATATAATAAATTAATATGTTTATACTTTATTTCATCGGTGAATTAAATGTTGTTACATGATTTAAAAATATTTTAATCTTATATCTATTTTAAAATTGCATACAATATATATGTGGTCAATCGATTAGATTTATAGGAGACAAAAGTAGATCACTTTAAATTTTGTTCAACTATAACCAATCAAAGAGTTATATAACAAAATAATTAGAAAGAGAAAACTTGTTTTTCTTTTTCTAAGAAAGAAATGATGATGATGAAGTAGGCATGCAGCTAGGTGGGTTAAATAAAAGTGCGTGTGGTGTGAAGACAAAGATAGTAGCAGAATATGGCATGGCACCGCAATTCGTATACAGAAGCTTACACAGAGAACGTGTGAGGTCTAAACAAAGAAAGAAATTAAATTGTGTTCAGTATCCAAGTTTTCATGCAATTTTAGTGGTTCTTGAAGAAGCCACATGTAAAGCAACTGAGAAGAGATATTAGTTATTACATCTCCAACACTGTGTGGACAACAGCAACATCACACCCACTGGCTAAGTGGCTAACATCAACACAAATCATTGAGTCCAATTACTAAGCTATTCTATATGACTCAAACAAAACATTTAATAGCACGTCCAAAAAAAACAAAACGTTTAATTAGTAACCCTCAAGTTTGGTTGAAAATAATGTTTATAAGAAATCCCACATTACTTGATGTAAGAAATGTGGATGGGTCTTTATACTATAAATAGGGGCTTAAATTGAGAGTTTTAAGTGTATCAAATCAATACACATTGTATGACTTTTAAATTCCTTCTTCTACTTTAGAGTTTTCTCTTGTAAGAGCGTAGAGGGTGTAGTCATTGAAACAATGTGGGAGTGTTTGGTGCCGGATTAGAAAATATTGTGGTGTATGGTGTAATCCTTGTTCTATAATATTTTCTTGGTTGTCGTTTGACAACGGCCGTGATTTTTCCCTATTTTTGGGTTTTCACGTTAATTCTCTTGTATTGTGATTGTGTTATGATTTTTTCCTTCTTCTCTAATTTAATTCTCCATGGGGCATGATCGCGATGCCCAACAATAACTAAATTATTAGTATCTTTTACCTGTAAATTTTGTTATATATTGACCACTTAAATATGATGAGAAGTATTAACAATTTTATTTTTTGGCATTCCTGATGCGATAGGTAAAAAATTAATCTACCACAGATGTAAACTTTATTTAAGAATTTATCGTTGGTCAATGAATTATTATATGTATAAGGTGGGATTCGAATTTCAACACTTTACCTAAGAGATTAATAAACTGACATTAGATCAATCCAAATAACACTTTATTGAGGTTTTTTTTTGGATACTTTATTGAGGTGTTTTATTGTCAAGTTTTGTTTGTTTGATTTTTTAGTTTTCTTTTATATGGTTTTTATTGATACTTTTTTGAATTTCTTGTTCTTGATGGTGGAGAGTTTTAACCAACTATCTACAAAAATATTTAGGTTACGAAGAAATGAAAAAGCAATGAAAATAAATTCTCTCAATTACAAAAGCCACTTAATTATTCGCCATACAAAGTGTCAATGTTTCACGTTTGAAAATTTTCATGAGCTCAATTCCCTTTGCAAGAAGGACCGTTGGAAGTTGGGGCCTATTAGTTAGTACACAAAAAATATTTCTTTTAAAAGAAAAAGAAAATAAAAAAGCTTGGCTGAAGATTTTTGGAGTATGAAAAGTGTAGGTAAACGGTCAACGACTTGCCAAATGTTAATGTGCTATGAGAAAATAGAGTAAAATGTTCTTTAAAAAGAAATTAATTAAAAGTAATAAATAAAAATATAAAATAGCGATGGCTTTGATACGAATTCAATCAATCGATATAGAAAATTATCAAATTTACGTAGGAAAGTGAGAGAATAATTCCTTATAAAGGGTAAAAAAAACTAAACTCTTATTTATTTTTAAATTTAGTTAAATTATTACAAACTATTTATGTTTATATAATTAATTTCCTAATTTAATAGAGCTATAAACTCAATAATACTAATTCTATCATACTCACACACATATATTATTTTCTTTTTTTTTAGACACTCTTCCAATTTTATGTTTTAATTTTGTTAAAAGAACAAATACACAAAAAATTGTTATGAAGTTAAATAAAGAAGAAAAATTAGTTCTTTGTGACCAGACCAACAGGTCAAAGAAATAATTTAATACACATGTAAACCATAATATTAGCAATTCAATTCATACATATTAATCACAAATAAAAAAAAATTGACAATTACATAAATCACTTATAATTTGTTCCAATTTCAACATGTGTAAGTACTTTCTTTAATTTTTTTTTTAACATGTGTGAGTATTACAATTTATATCATATTTAATAACTCAATGATTATCTTGGTGTTAATAATTTACACTATAATAATGTAAATACATGTACGCAAATAATTAAAATGATTATTGGTAGTGGAATAATTAAATAGTGTAATTGAGATGTGATTGTTTTTTTGCAATTTTTTAGTGCCAACCAAAAGAGAACACCGCCGCCTTGAGCAATTCCAATTTAGAAATTACATGATTCCAAGAACTTGGACTCTTTCCTCAAGATTCTCGAAAACAAAGACACTTGCGGCAGTTGAAAAAGTTGAGTTGCAACTTCTTTGGTGTTTTGTTATAAATTTGAGGACCATTCACTCATTTCTTTTGATACATCCACTGTCCCACTCTAAGCTTACTGTTTTTTGCTAAATACTGCGTACTGTACTACATACTCATGTTTTTGCCTAATAAAGTTTTAAAGCCATTTATGAGATTTAGGTTTGCATTAAATAATCAATGGAATTCAAATTATGCAAATATAGTTCTTCAGATTGAGCTTTAAATATGAGTTAAATCTCATTTTGATATTCAATGTTCGTGATATATATTAGATTAATTTTTAAGTTTCTAATTATACCATTTTGATTTCTAAAATTAAAAAAAATTATATAAAGTTAATCCTCAATCAATATAATTTTTTTGTCTAATTCTTATTAATTTTGTAAGTAATTTGAGAACTACATGTTGGATAGCATTAAATAATGTCTCTTTATTTAAATTATTAAATAGTCATTAAAATGTTGTTGAAAGATACTTAAAAAATATAAATTGAGAGGGTTGGCTGGATATTAATCGACGATTTTTTAATTAACATATAACGTAAAACATTATAAAAATCATATATCACATCATCACTTGTGAAATTAGCAAAAATTGATGAATAAGATAGTTAGGGATTTCAAGGACCAAAGTAGTAATACAATCGAAATTTTGAAGACTATTCTAATATAAATCGTGATTCTAAAGGATAAAATTGAATTTAACTCCTTCCAATATTATAATAATTTTTCAACCTATTATTGGTGCTGAATTAGCAAATTGGGGATATTTATGCTAAGGAATTATTATGGTGCAGGTTAAACCTTAGAGCTCAATTTAATACAAAACTCTAATTTTAGAAATCACTTTGATACTTTACTCTAATTCATTTCCATGCTTAAATATACCCAATATATCATTTTTAGTTGAGTTGATGTGTTATTAACATATATTTTGAGTAACATATGTAGGAAATTCATCTCATATATATGCTTGTCTAATTGTATCTTAATAAAAAAATAGAAAATTACTTTTGTATTTAGATACAACAAATATCATAGCTTATTAATTATATCGTATCATGTCATGTTCTGTATCCTTAATAGTATCCATGCTTCGTTCATATATAAATATTTTGATACATTAAATTCTTTTTTTTAATCATTGATGAACATTTTCATGTACAAGTATTTTTTATAAGTATTTTTAGGAGATTTAATATTATACAATTTCATGTCAACATATTTTATATTTGGATGAATAAATTTTAAAAAGAGTTATATTACGTGTACACTAAAATTAGCCATCAATAAAATCAGACACCAACGTATAATATATATTAAAATATAAAATATACATTAAAAATAAATTAAATTACACATATATTTTGTATTTTAATATATATTATGTGTTGATAGCTGATTTTAGTGTACAAATAAAATTGTTCTTTTAGAAAATCAACCAACTCTCTCAATGTAAGTGGCAAATACAAAGGGATTAATAAACTACTTCATTTTAAGAATAAACAATTTTTTTTTTATTAATTCATTCAATTTGTTGGAGTTAATTATGTCACAGTTATGTCGTCCATACTTACTTATGAATAACGTTTTATGTAATGAAGGTTTCAATGGATTATTTTACTTTGTAGCCTGGCATATGTACATCGTTGTGCATTTATTTAAAATTCATATTAAATTAGTGATGAATAACACAATGTCTTAACCCTTAAATTAATTTAATTTGTTTTGACTATTTTATATATAATTTGGACACGTGAAAAGATGATCGATAGAACATCTAATTAGAAGGATGGATAAGATAAAAAATGGACATGAGGTGAAAAACAGATGAAAATTTAAGAAAATTATTCATAAGGTGTTCAATGATCTTGCTTAATCTATATAATCGAGTAGTCGATTTTATTATTATTGTTGTTGACTATTTTATACATACAGTCATACATTATTCAAAAATAGTAGCAGTTGAGAAAGGTTTTACGCGATGCATTACAAATTATTAAAAATATAAGGTATGCAATTTTCACATGTCTAGCATTTCCTAGTGTTACCAACTGATTAGGGGAGGTGCCCAATTCAATTGGATTAGATCCAGGAATCCAGCTACTTATGTAATTATGTTGCATTTTTTTTTCTATTTTTAATTAAAAAATATTAATAAAATAGTAGTCATCCATATTGCGTGATATATTCTATTCCCATAAAATATTAGTTTAATTATCATACATACATACATAGTCACTCAATCATATGTAACATTTTTTTAAATTATATATAGATAAACAAGTTTAATATTTTTATTAATGTGATAACTATATAATTAGATATTTCTATTTCTTTTTACTATTTATAGTGTACCCGGCCACAATAAAATCCTTAACACATTATTTTAATATTCTAATCTCTTTTTTATTTTATTTTTGTATTCATCGATTTAAAAAAGAAAGCACAGGGTGTAACTTTTATAATAAAATTTGAGTGCAACTGCAAACCAATAATATATATTTTTTTTAAAATGAGCTTATATATCTTTCTAAAATTTTGCAATAACTTAAAATCAAAGCAAGAATTAAAGAAAAACACTCCCTTGTCATAGACATTTACTCAAAAGGAGCAGAAAGTAATGTGAAGTGCATGTATTATGTCCTTTTTTTCATTTGATCTCAAAAAAATTTTAAATTAAACACATTAATTCTCAACTAAAACTAATTATATTTTAATTTCTAATTTTTTGTTCTATAAATCAAATGATTCCCAGAATAAAGTGTTTTAGAAACCAATCTGAATGTTTTAAGAACCAATCTAACTTATGGTATAAAAAATTAAAGATTAAAAAATAATTAATTTTAATTAGTTAAAAATTATTGTGTCTAATTTAAAATTTTTAAAGATTAAAATCAGGGGTGTTCATGTGTAACGGTTACTCAATTATCCATCTGGACCCGAACCAAACCAATTAAATTGGTTCAAGACCCAATGAGTAATCAGGTATAAATCGGGTCCGACCCGATTATACCCGACCTCTATTGGTTTGGGTATCGGTTCCGAGAGAGTGGAATCCGAAACAACCCGTACACCCGATTATCCTTAATATTAATTTTAAATAGATAAAAAAATATGATAATATATGAATATTTTTTAGTAGATTACTTTTTCTAAGTTGTTAAATTCATGAAAAACTTGTTTTTAAAATTTTTCTAATTAATTTTATGTTTATTTGTTAACATGTTTTTTTTTAAATTTTTTTTCAACTTTTTAAATATTTTCTTTAAATTTAATGTTTGATCGGGTAGTCGTACCCGAATCGAACCAACGCGCATTTAATCGGGTTGATTCGGTTCGGGTCCAAACACAAAAAATTAAAAAACCGAACCAATTCGAACCAACTATATTTTAATTGGTTCGGTTCTTATTTCACCCCAAATTCGAACCAACCCGACCCGTGAACACCTCTAATCAAAATAGATATATACTCAAAAAAATTACAAAAATTATTTCTGCGAAAACTAACGCGTTATATATTGTAAATGGGAGTTAGAATAAAAAATTAATAAATAAAGATTTATCTAAACAAATAACCATAAAAATTTATAAAATTAATAAAAACAATAGTAAAAGATTTAAACTATAGTATGGTTGCACGTGATTTATTATTACTTATTATCTTTTTGGAGAAGTGATAGTTGGAATTTGGAAAATTCTCTCTTACCGTGTTAACTAGAAATGGAAAACGTGTGCACCCAAACAAGACGCACAAAAAAGTCCACGCGTTATGCAATGGGTTGAGGGAGTTAGATACTAAATTCACCAGTTATTTACCATCAAAGATAAAATAAATAAATAAATAAATAAGCATTATATTTATATAGTATGAACACAATCTGGCATCTTGGTCTACTTTGCCCTTTAACACGCAAAGGGAACTTGGCCTAAAAATTGGGCACCTACTTTACCAAGTAGCAACAAATGACTCTTCCTCTTTGTCTTTCTTATTATGATGATGCTCTTAGATGTACCATGTGACTATACAAAAAATGCTCGTCAAGTTAATATCTATATATGTATGTGACTATGTGTGCATAACCCAATGCAAATTGCTTAGGAGGAGTTCTATGGTAAGTAATTTGTAAATAAATACATTATATACGTAAATGTGAACAAAATTAATAAATAGAGATTGTTTTTAATATACTGTCAGTATAAAATATATTTTATACAGTTATATGAATTATTTTTATTAGATATAAAATTACGTGATTAGATGCATGTTTTTACGGGCGTATCAAAATTAAATGGAAAGGTGAGAAATTCTACTTGTTAACTCATATATACGTACGTAAGTACATACGCAAGTAATAGATGTACCATTCTTATGTCTAACTGCACCTTCCTTTTAATTTTATGCCATTTGTTGGCTTTTAGTTAATGTTTCTTAGAAGCTGAACCCTTTTAGCTTTCAAGTTTCAACGACTTTCAAGTTTCAACTATTCAAGAACGCGGTGTAAGAATGATACTCGGATACATTGAAAATGAGAAGTCAAACTTATGAGAGAGTCAACGTTGATATCTACTCACATCTATTGTGTATGTATGTAGAAATTAGGATGTATATTAACCAGTTTAATTATTAAATATAATAAATTAATATTCTTATGAGAGAGTGATAATTCAGAAAATGTCTAACTTCTTCACACATGGAATATATTTGTTAGCATCTTTTAAAAAGAAATGAAAGAAGAAATAAGCTAAGTAAATTGCATGTGTCATATGCATTCCCCCACCATCCTCTTCCTTTGCCTAAAATTTCATTCTATATATAAAAATGTCACACATGAAACATCCTCATCATCACTTGTACTCTCTGTTTCCCAGTGACTCTGTCATGTTCCCCTTCCAAATTCGGATCATTAAATAAACAATTAAAAAAATTCAGGTGTTATGTTTTAATTAAATTGAGTCTAAAGGATAATTAATTTTAATTACGATTAATGTGTCTGATTTGAAATTTTTTAAAATTTAAAATTAGTATATATCTTTTTTTTCGCACATTATAAAATTTAAACATTCGAACAGTTATTTAAGTGAATGACTAACCATTCAAATAGATCGTATAAGGTAACAGGTTAATTAATAACTCTAAAATTAAGCTAGTACTTAAGGCCTCTAATTACTTTTTTCATTTTCTTCGCTTCAAAAAATTCTAAAGGATTATTATTGCAATATAGTTGTGTATGTTATATGGCATACAATATGGTAAGTGTATATTATAATAACTTTAGGCCTTTATTGACCGAAGAAAGTGGGAGAAAAGAGGTAACACAAACATGTGGTTAGATACATGCGTGAAGGACAAAACAGTAAAAACCGCCAACATAGAAACATGCCTACCAACTTGTTTCTAACTCAAACCGCCACCATTGCTCCCTTCTGCCACACAATCATCACCATCGTTCTCAGTTGGCTCAATTCAAATTAATCCGTCTCGAATTAAAATTCTATATATTTTTTAAAAAATTTGTCACTAGTTATTGCTGCATACAAAAGATTGAATACGAACTTTATATATTTGTTTAAATGGACTAATAAACTAATACGAAATAAACTTAGCTTCAGAATCATCCTTCACAATTATGATTAACTTTTTCAAAATAATTAAGAATAGAACTTATAACAACCGGATGTTTTAAGTGTTTAATTATATGATGATTTTCTTACCATCACCATAAAAGTAAAACTATGGCGCTTTTTACCACAGTAATACCCCACTCCTATAGATCAGATCAGATCAATCATCATTCCATGCATGGGTAGGTCAAAATCAAAACTGAATTCACTTTCACGAACAAAAATCAACAATAAATAAATAAATTGAATTGATTTCATGCCACCGTCAAAAAAGTACAATTCCAAATCATAAGAGCAGGTTCTGAAAGAGAACCCAAAAGTACACTATTTACAGAAACAAATCAATCTAAAAATTCTCCAATTAATTAAAATCTTTTTCTTTTTCTTTTCTTTTTTAAAAATAATTAAAACAAAACTCATATATATGAATCTGGATCTATCTCGGTATTTTTTCCCTCACTAATCTAAAATAAAATCAAATCTAATCTTAGAAACAATATTTGAAATCTAATTCAATCCAATTCAATTCACCAATTTTCTTCTAATGGATTTGAGGGATTTCGATCTTCGGCACCATGAAAGCACGTTGCTTCTTCTTCATCACAGGGTGAGGGCTCTCTACTTCTTCATCTCTCGAGAATTCACCGTACGCCGGAATAACGTTCAGATCGAAATCGCGGTGGCTGAAGGCGGTGTGAGTAGATCCAACACCTTCCTCCGTCGTAACACCGCCTACACTCCCGGCGGCGCCGCCGTCGTAGTGGCACCTCTTGTGTCCGCCTAACGCCTGTCCCGTCGGGAAAGTCTTGTGACAAATTGAGCATTCGTGCGTCTTCCCTGAACCGCCGCCGGACACGGCAGTGGCGGTGGCGGAGCTAGTGGTAGCTGCAGAAGAAGTAGAGATTTCATCTCCGGCGCCGCCTCCGGTGGTTGCGTTTTTCCGGTGACTCGCCTTATGTCCGCCGAGTGCTTGGTAAGATGGAAAAGCCTTGTTGCAGACAGAGCACTTGTAGCTGAGTTTAGCCGCGGTTGAAGAATCTCCGGCAGCAAGTTGCGGCGGAGGAACAACGGCGGCGGTGGTGGTTTCAGCTTCTCTGTGTCCGCGAGCAAGCATGATGAGGCATATAGCGAGATACTCCTCTTCCGTACACGGACCGTTACCATTTGAGCAATCAGCAAAGTGAGGTTGAGAAGATCCGCGCCTTGAGCGCTTTCTTTTCGTCCAAGATTCGAAGTGGTTACGGCGGTGGTGGTCCTCGAAAGAGGCCGCCGTAGGCGAGTTCAGAGCTTCCAAAGCCATCTGAGAATGGTAAGAATCTCAAGACCAAAGGAAGAACTAAAAATATGAATTGGGTTGAGAGAGTAAGAAAGAAAAGAAGTGTTTGGTTATTGTTGTGGTTTTGAGTGAAAGCGTTGGAGTTGTGGAGTAGTAATGGAGAGAGTGAGAGTGTGGAGTGGGGGGTTTATAAAGGAGGGTGAGGATTTGAGGAGGGAGGGGAAGTTGCGTGTGACAAGTGGTGAGAAACCAATAAGCCTCCTCTAACCAATTTAGGTTAGTTGTATTTGTCCATTCAAGTAATAAATTTTATTTTGTTTAGCAACTCATTTATTATTTAGTTATAAATGCTAAAATAAAATAGATAAAAAATTACTTAAAGTAAAATTTTAATTTACAATAAATTAGTATTTGAGTTGCTGAATTGGAAAATAATAAAATACTGTAAAAAAATATAAAAAATAAATTAAATAATAATTTTAATTGTCATTTATTTTGTCCAATTAAATTTAATTAAATTATTTATTTTATGTTAAATAGAATATTATTTTAATATTAAATAGAAGTTTATTTCGATATTATTTTTTATATTATTTAATATTAAAATAATATTCTATTTAATATTAAAATAAATAATTTAATTAAATTTGATTAGTTAAAATAAATATATAAATAACACTAAAAAATTAAATATTAAACGTTATAGATAATTTTTTTTTGACATAAACCTTATAGGTGATTACTATAAGTCTAGCAAGTATTATATTTTTATCAATTAAAGTAATTTAAAATATTTTTATATTGAGGATGGAATAATTATTAAGAGTGAGAATACAGGTGGAGTGAAGTGGAAGCATGTTACTTGATAGCCAAGAATGACATTAAGTTTGGTCAAATAGTAGTCATTTGTGTGAGTCTGGTTTCATTGTATTTATACATCTATTAATCTAAATATATATTGGGATTGATGTTAAACTGCTTTCTTCTAGAAATATCATTATTTTTCTTATTTGTCCTTAATTACTATTAGTATAATAATTTTTTTTTGAGTTAATTTGATTTTGTAAATATTGTTTGTTTTTAAAAATTTTAAGTAAATACTTAATTATTACATATATTACTTCTTCTTTTTTTTTATTAAAAATATTTAAAGAAGAGGTTCAAATTCAAAATCTTTATTAAAAAAAAAAAATATATCATTGAGTACTGTTCATTGACTTACATATATTACTTCTTGATTGACTTAAGAGTTAAGAATAATATAGTTGATTTAATCATCTCCAATATAGGAAATTTATATAAATACAAATATTATTATTTGATTATATTATAATAATGTGTAAAATTCTTTTTTATAAGATTTGGTAAGATATGCCATAATAATTGGATTTTTTTTATAAATATATAAAAATATATATGTACTCTACAAAAAGTAAAAATCATAAATGAAAACATTTACTATATATAAATATATATGTTATGTCATATATTTATTTTCTATTTTTAACGTAAAATAGAGTATCTGCACATAATATGGCTAATGAATTCTTTTAACATTAATAATATGTACTAATTAAATTAGATATAATTTTGTTTTAATATAGTTTAAATATTAGTAGTGTGTATATATCTTTTTCTAGAAATATGAAACTATCTGATGTAATTAATTAACAAAAACATACAGTCCACTAGTCAATAAATAAATAAATAAAATAATATTTGAAGGGAGTGAGAGGATGATAGTAAAAGAAGCAGTGGAGTTTATAAGAAAGAAGGAAGGGATTGAAAAGTGAGAAGGAAGCAGTGGAGTTTATAAGAAAGACTAGGTCCAAATTCAAAGTCAAAATCCACTCAACTAATTAAAGTACTGTACAAAAGAAGGAAAGGCTCCTATTTTCAAATTGTTTTATTTACTAATTTTAATTTCTATTAATTTTGGGGTGTGTATATATATATTAATTATTAAGAGAATGGTCAAGAGTACATAGCAGCCGGCAAAAACTTTGATATAGATCAAAGCAAGTAGCATGTAGCAACCAATTATGAATTGAATGAATGAATAAAAATGAAAATGAATTGAACTTTTCATTTTCAACATCTTTTAGTGGCCAGCGCCGACTTTTTTAAAATAAAAACCATCCATGTATTCTTCTGCAATTTGGAAACTGATCATTTTTTATGAATCTTCTAATTCTAGGCTTGCATTGTGGGTTCTTTTAAAACTTCAATTTAAAATTCTAGGATTGGTAAATTTTTTTTTAAATAATTTTTTGGGCGTCTAAATTGATAAGGTTTATCGTATGAATTGAATGGTCAGTAGAAAATGTATACATATTAATAATTATTAGGTGAGATAAATATAATTAAATACATAATATAATAACAATAATAATATTTTAATGATGAAGTCAAGTCAATAATATAATTAATATGTCATAAATAAGTCAATATATAATTAAGACTGTAAAATAGATACTTCATCTTTAAATTAAAATAGGCAGAGTTATAAAAAATAAACAAAAAATTACAAAATTACTTTGATAATTATAGTTATTTTTTAAATTTGTTTTATAAATGTGTGTAGTTTAAAGATTAGTTTGTCGAGTCCACCCATATTTTTATGGAAGAATAAAGTTTTAGAAAACAATAAACACTTATTTAAAATAGGAAGGAATAGAAGTATTAAATACAGACTAAATAATCACATGACATAAAACAGTAGTACAGGTAAGTATTCACGTAATTAATATATAAATTAATATAAGGTAATTAGTATATTAATATAAGGTACAATACTGTTTGATTTCTGACGTTTGAGTTGAATTTTTTTTTGTTTTTAACGTTTGGATTGAGTTTTTTTTAGTCCATAACGTTTAAAATGTCTTATCTTAATCTCAAAAAGTTTCAATTGAACTTAATCAAATCCCACGAATAAATATTGGATAGGAATTGAACTTAAACTTCGTAACTATTGTGGTCATTTACTTAGTGATTAATTGTTTCACTCTCGCATTAAAAAACTTTAATTTATATTACAAAATTGACATTTCATATTTTCTTTTAATTCTTATCACAAAGAAAACACTTGAAGCATTAACCATACACCATTATCACATGAGAATCGTAGGCAGAATGTCTCTGTTATTGTATGGGGTGGTTGGACCTTACCTGCACAATAAGTTAGGGTTTTTTTAGCTTTTCAAAATGGAGAAAAAAAAACGACCATGTCAACTACGATATGAATAAGTTTTTATCCATCATTTAGCGGTGAAACTTAATTGAATCCAATTTAAATCTTTTAAGACAAAAATATGATGTTTTAAATATTTGAGACTAAAATAAGATTCAACATAAATGTTACTTATCAAAATAATACTTTATCCTTAAAATAAAAAAAAGTATATATGGAACTTATAAATTAAAACATGAAAGTTAGTTGAATAAAATTAATTGATGTATGTAGTAATGAGAATAATTTAACCTAAAATAAAATACAAAATTTAGGAAGATATATAGTTAACTAATGATATAAAAACTTAACAATATTCACGAGATGCATGCTTACTACAAATTGCATTACACATGATAAAAGAGGCACCATATGAGGCTATGGTTTAGGATTTAATTAACAAGGTCATGTAGGTAATTATAGGGTTTTAGTGGAAAAGAAAGAACAAATTGAAAACATAAAAGAAGCCAGATCACATGTCATATAGTTTTGTTGTTGGATTTAGAATCTACCATCTAATGACAGCAACTTGCTTAACTGGAAGTGGGCTACTACTACATTACCACTCTTCTTAATTACACACTTCATTAAATAATCTTTATATATATAAGCTTAGCAAAATCTGGCCATTATAATTGGATGGGTTATTGAATAAAAGCGATTTTTAAAAATGTTATAGGTCGAAAATTACATAATAATCGATCTTATTACAATTATTTAATGAATAATGTTATTCATAAATTTTTAAGGAGACACTTAAATTTATGTTTATATAAAAATTTGATTATAATTAATTAAATATATTTTTCTTAATATTCATAAAAAATACAATTCAATTAACGTATGAAATAATTATCATATTTTTATGCAGATGTTAATTTAGTATTTATTAAAAATATGTACAAGAAGCGGAACTGATATTTAATTATCTAATTCTAAACGACTCTTTTCAATACAGTAATTTATTTAGCTGAATCAGCCAGAAACATTTGCATTTGAAATATCACATGCTTTGTTATTTTTATTATGCATGTGCTATGCTATAATGGAGAGAAAAAATAATAACGAGATAATTTTTTTATGATGAGTGAGTTGAAATATATATATTATTTTATTTTTATTAATTTTTAAAATAATAAAAGTAGTAGTTAGCGCTTTTTATTTTAGGCATGTAAATACCTTTTCATTATAACATTGTTCTATTTTTATCCCATTTAATTAACTTAAATATATATATTATAAATATATCAGAGTATCTTTTGCCGTATTTACACTCGGTAAAAATACAAATCATTCATTGAAAAATAAGTGACTTCAACCTAGATCAGGATAAATTATACAAGGAAAAAAATCTACCCTCAGGAAAAACAACCACTAATAATGATTTTACGAGAATTGGTGTATTTATAATAATGAGAAAGTTCATAAAACATTAGCATCATACGTTAAAATATTTTAAAATAATTATAACCCCAAATCAAGGTATGTAAAAATTGGAGTACAACAACTTTCTCATGATCATTGTGAAGAAAAGGGTTGGGTCCCGGGTCTAGTAGATGGAAAGTAGAAACTACAGGTTTTAATTTGGAGTGCTTCATAGAGCAACTAAAATGGTAATTCACACGTGCTTATTATTATCCCTGCCAATTAATCTTTGCCCTAATACACCATTCATGTCACTTAATTACTTCCAAAGCTATAATGGGAACCAAAATTATTATAAGTTTGGAAAAATTAAAGCAGTATGATTATGAGTATATAACTTAAAAGATTATTAGGATTTTTCTTTTTTTTTGCTTGAAATCACTTTTTTTTTTTACTAGAATCAATTTTACTCATCAAAAGTTCAAAACTAATAAGAGGATTACTTGGATGACAAAGTTCACCCTTCCAAATCATGTATATAATTGAAAAAAAGATTAAGAATCAGTTTTTTTTTTCTTTTGAGAAATTAATTATATATTCTTATAATCAAAAGGGGAAAAAAGTTAAAAATACAATTTTTATGTTTTGATTTTTTAAAAAATATTTTCCTTCATTTTATTTTTTACATGATGAAAAAGTATAGTTTGTTTTGTTGTAATTCATTTTTATAATATAATTTCATAAATGTTATTGTTGTTTCTGTTATTAACTTATTATTTTCTTTTATATATCTTTTTATAGAAGTCTAAATCAAAACTACAGATGAACTAGCAAAATATATTTTGATAAGAATAAATCATCAATGTTGCCTCTGAAGATTTCAAAAACTGATAAAGACAAAGATGATGACCTCAAATTTTCTTAGCAATAAAAATACATTTCATTTGTTAAAAAACATGATAAAATTATTCAATTTTAAAATTTTTTATTATGTTTATCACATGACATAAAAGTGTACTTTAATTTTGTTAAGTTTTTAAATAATTTGATGACATTGTTGTCGTTATTAAAAAATTAATAATTATTTTTGCCTACTTTTAAAATTTCCACCAGCTGTTTGGTAGTTAACTCTTTTGATAATTAGCTTTTATACTTAAGTCTCATTTTTTTTTTCTATATATAACTGAAATAGCAAATAAAATATATTGACACTATCCCAGAAAAGGGAAAAAAGAAATTGAATGGAAAAGGATTATCTAGGTCGTCATTGCTTACATATATACTGGGTTATTGCTGGTAAATTAGTTTAAGCCCCGTAGCCAAACCCAATCAAGATATGAATGACGACATTAAAAAATTTATTATCAATTCTACTTTATCTAGCATCTATTAATTATCCTTGCACATTGTTTCCTCTCAACCAAAAAAAAAAAAATTATTCAAATAAGCGACTGACATTTTTAAAATTGGATATTTTAATTTTCTAATTTTAAAATATTTTATCAAAATAATTACAAACATTTATTTTTGTTAAAAATAAATTTACAAAACAGCCCTTCAAAAATTATAAAAATTTAAAAGTAATTTATTCGAATTTGTGTGTTTTTTAAAAAGAACTATATTATCTAATAAATATAAATATTGAAGACTCTGTATTTTAAAATTTGAGAGATTAAAATATTTGATTTTAAAAATATGAGCGACTAATTTAGATAATTAATAATAATAATAATAAATATAATCCAAAATATTTAATATATACAATCACATCAACTTATATAATAAATGAAAAGATGTAGTGGTCCCCTTCGTTTGTAGCCTTTAATTTCATGTTGAAAATGGATTACAATTCAAAGTTTAAACCTGGTAAAACACGTTTAAAATTGTAGCCTCTTTTTTATTATATTTTAGTTTTTGTTCTCACATAATTTTAGCGTAAGACAATGTTGTAACTAATATATAGGACTTCTTAATAACGTGTTTTATTCATGTCATGAAGATTTGATTTAGTTTTTATGTTAGTTATTGAAGGTCTAACACAATCGTCTTTTTTTATCCGAATTTGGAATCGGCTATCTACCGCACGTGTAACATAGGCGGAGTTTAATAGGACTTCTTAACAATTAGTATTAAAATTATTTGTTATTCCATCGGTTTCAAAATAACCAAGTTTTATATTTGTTATACATTAAGCATTAATATACTTAGATATAATAAAATAGGTCTAAATACATATATTATATTTTTAAATAAAATTTCAGTAAAAGAATGGAAAAAAAAAAAGGAGAAAAGATGAAAAGAAAATTGAAGGGTGTAGGAAAAACCAGATATATATGATTGAGATTTAATTGGAGAGTATCAGATGCTATATGTTATAGTAATTAGAATGAATAAAAAGTGTTTCTTTAATTTGATCGGTGATGTTGTGTTTGCATTAAAATTCACACACAAGTTGAAGGGTAAGCAAGTTTTTTTCAGTGGCATGAAAAAGGTGGCATATGCTGCCTCTTCTACTAGCTTTGCTTTAATAATTTGCAACCTTTATAATAGTTAGTAATTTTATAAAGGCTTTTCCTTGAATGCTTGACCTTCAAATTATTAACTATATTGAATGAATTGGAAACCTGCGATATCTTTCTAAAATTATTTATTTATTGTGCACTTGTTGATTATTATTTGCATGAGTTTTTGAACAAAATTTTTTTTATCGAAGTTTTTTTTATCTAGATAATTCAACCGATATTAATATTGATAAATAAACAAAATGGGTATGTAAAAAAGAAAACTAAACACAAAATAAGCTAGCTACCACATATGTAAATATATGTACTGTTTATTTTTAATATTTATTTATATTTTAATTTTATTTTATATATATAATGAATTTGATAATTATGTTTTATAATAATTTTAAGTGTACATTTATTTTGATCAACTAAATCATTTATTTTATGCTAAATAAAAGGTTATTTAGATGTCAAATAGAAGTTCATTTCGATGTTATTTTTTATATTATTTGATACCAAAATAATCTTTTATATAACATATAAATAAATAACTTGGTTGAATTTAATTAGTCAAAATAGATATATAAATAACATTACCTAATTTTTATGACACTGGTTTGATGTGGTTCATAGTTAATTGTTTATGTAGATAGTTGATTAATTAAATACCGTTAGATTAGAAAATAATAAAATTGTTAGTGCGTTTCAGAATATTATCCACTTGAGGTTGGTTGAGGATCTAAGCTTATACCAAGTGCCCATAAATATAACAACTATTTGTTCATCATTTCCCAATTGCCATTTTGATTGCTTAGCTTAGCTTGAAAACAAGAAAATTATAATACATGACATCATCAACCGGCCACATTTATTATCTGTTAGTAGCAAATAAAGTAGCAGCTAGCAGAAAACGAGGGTTCATGAAGAGAAACAATCTCACTTAGCTTATTTGAGTTTTTCTAAACATTGGTGTGGAGGTTTTAAATTTTATTATATAATAAACTATTGGTTAGTGACAGATTTGATAAACAGAGCTCAAATTTTTACTTAATTTGACTCGTAGTTAAAGAGATAGAGTGGGTGAAAATAAATTAGAATGATGTAATAATAAGTCTAAAAGTGTTATAATTTTGTTTTTTTTTTTAAGAATATCTTAAGTTTGGTAGGTTCAAATTAATCATTTATACATCTTCGAATGTCCATTTCGACAGATTTGAGTGACCACGTCTCTTTATATATTCATGCGGATGTAGTTAGTGTTATAATTTTGTTTTTTTGTCATGGATTAGACAACTCAATCCTAGGTATTTCTAATTCCTCACACTTCTTTCTTAGGGGCTCTTTTTTTTTTTTGTCATGGCTTAGGGGCTCTTTAACCACTCAGCCATTGCTGAGAATCGAACCATGTGCAACAATTTGGAGGCAAACATATCCACCACTTATCATTTTGTTGTTAAAAAGAGTTCACTAGTAATAGTTTTCTTTTTCAAAAAAAAAAAGCTTTTAGGGATTTTTTTAACGGTAAGGTTTTTGGTATTTGTTCACTCATAATATCAAATATGGGATAATGGATCTGATGTCCAATATATGTTTAAGTCTTTTATCATCATAGCCCAAAGACTACTATGGGCTTCTTGAACTCCAATAATAACAAGCTGGGTTTTTCATTAAGCTAAAAAAAAAAACACAATTAGGATGGGATGTTTTGTGATATGGAAATTAATTAGCTAGTTCACAACAGGTCAGGGGTTCGATCCCTGCAGGAGCTGAATGGAAAGAAAAGTGTGTGTGTTATGGTGTGTGGGTGTATAAGTTGGGTATCCCAACCATTGTCCAAAAAAAAAAAACTATATAGATGTTTTTTTTCACCCAAGACTTCATAAGCTGGCGATACCAAAAAATTAAAATAAAAAAACTGGCGATACTATTTGCCTCTCTCGAGGAAGCTGCACACGAGTTCTAATCTTCGGGCACAAGTATAAAACCCATAAAAATAAGATTTAATTACTCTAAAAGTTTCTATAGTTTTATCAAATTTTTAGTTTGGTCTTTATATTTTTTTTTCTTTCAATTAAGTTTATATATATTTTTAAATTTGTAATTATGTCTCTATTAACAATAAATGTTAAAAGAAAACATTTATAAGATATGAATTTTCAATTATTCTCGTGCATTGTATTTTATGTAAGACTTACATTTATCTAAATATACTTTTTTATTTATCTTTTTCATCAATATATTTAAAAATATTCTCAACTTGCATGATTTAAAGTCGCATATCTTTAAGAAGTTTAAAGTATGTTAAAGAAGAGAAAGAATGTTTATTTTATCATTCTAAAATAAAGAGAAATGTGATATTTAGCGAGTTAGCTATTAGTTTTTATGATATATTCAATTTAGAGATAAAATCTCTTGTTAATTCTAAAGTTTTTATCATGATGGGGACCTAATTACAAAATTTAAAATAATATAGGAACCTAATTAAAATGAAAAAAAAATATATAAAACCTAATTAAAAATTTCATAAAAACCTAGAGACTTATGAAGTAATTTAACCTAATAATAATAATAATAATAATAATAATAATAATAATAATAATGCGGTGAGTAGGTAAGTATTGTAATATACTTATGATTATGATTGAAAGTTGTCAAATTCATGAAAAAAAATTATATAAAAGTTTTGAAAATTGTTAACTTCAAAGTGTTTTTAATAACAAAAATCTAATTACAAAATTATAAACTTTTTAAGTAGATGGATTAATTTGTAATTTATTAAAATTATAAGAATTAAATGTGAAATTAAACCTAGAATTAATTAAACTCTATATTTAAAAAATGAATTAATTATGAAAATTTTATCAGCATTCAGCACACGAGTGTGGCGCTTGATGGCTCATCATTTGAAGTCTTAGTTAAGAGGTTATTGGTTGTTTGAATATTATACCTAGACATAAAAAGCACTATTATTTCATAGTTAATCATTTATACTTAATTAAGTGAATGACCTGCTGTGGTGTTAATAAGAGATAACATAATCATAACACCCAAAAAAAATAATAATAATGAAGTTGTTAAGAAATGTGAATATTGAAATATGTGTAAATTATATATATTTTACTGCACAATAACAATCAATTCATACGTGCTTGCCAACATATATAAACCAACCATGTGAGTTGAGTTGAGTGATGCTTTATAAAATACAGACAGATAAAATGGCTAAACTCATAGTCAAATTACAAACATTATATTATTCATTCATATATAATATGCTTCTTCAGCGTTTATCATTGATTACCGAGGAAAGCGTGTTTGGACTTCTAGAATAATAACGACCTCCTACCATCCATGTATGTATATATTTATATTAATCCTGCTGAAATTTAATATTAATTTATTTTATAGATAATTATATTAATTATATATACTTAACTAGCTTATTTTTGGCATATGGAAGCCAGCATGAAATAATAATTAATTCATAAGTATTGCTTGAGATATATTACAAGGATAATTCTATGATGAAGAGGAGTTTACATGCATATGGTGAAGAGAAGTGTTACTTTTATTTTAAAAATTAATGAAAATAAAATAAATATATTTCACATCATTTACATCAAATCATTCATTCATCAAAATCTTCTTCTCGTCATTATTATTCCTCTTCACCATAGCATTCACCATATTACAATATCATACATGCATCTCACAACAATTATTTATATATGACTATACTATATAGTACTTTTTTATGCCAACCCTAGCTATGAATTGACAGAGAGAAATGAAGAGGTTTGTCAAGTTATCACTCGCTCCAAATACTTAAATTGATAGGAGGAAGCAATATAAATAATTATATTTCTAACACATTTTTTTACATAATATTTATTTTATTTTTTATTTTAGTTTATGTGAATTTTTCAGAGTTTTTTTTTCTTCTTATATTAATGTTTTTTTTGTTCAATAAAGATCAAATTCTAGATTTTTAAGTCACAAACTCTAATACCAACCATAATAAATTATCATTTGTCCCAAAAGCTTAAACCGAAGATAGGAGAAATCAAGAAAGTAACATAAATAATTATATCTGATGGGTCTATCTCTAACAAATTTATAATATGTAAAATCTATAATAAACTTGATATTTTAAATTTTTGAGTTAAATGTGATATTTTC
>JASCZI010181327.1:81453-94053 GCA_036250425.1 Stylosanthes scabra | reverse complement strand
ATATATATATATATATATATATATATATATATATCTTCGGTGATCAAGAATTTTACACGATTATCCAAAATATATATATATATATATATTAAAGCTTATATAATAAATCTCGTATTCCTATTATATATTATATAAATATTCTCAAGACATGCGAGCAGACTATTCTAAATTATCATCGGTTGAAAAGAGTCGGCTAGGGCAATGAAAACATAATTGAATTTCCCATGTAATTGGATTGGAAGGTGAGGCAGCATTGATAATTATTTATATAATTTATTATTATTATTATTATGCAACTTAATTTTGTTGGGAAAATTGTAATAGGTTCACGTGTCATGCGCTGAGTAGATGAAACTCATATAAATTAGATGTTAGTTTAGTAAGTTGGTAATGTGTACTGATTTAATATTAATAATTTAATATGACACTTACAAAGCTGTCACTAAAGCTCAATAATGCTTCACATAATACACAAAGCAATTTTGGATAATTTGGAGTCAAACCTTAACACAAAACTTGCTTAAATTCAAAGAGCTCTATAAGAAAGGAAAGAAGAATATTTGTATCAATATATATAAAAAGAGTAATGTTACGAAACCAATATTAGAGGACTAATAGGAAGTCAATGAGTGTAATTAGGAAAATAATAGGTGGTAAAAGAGGAAAGAGAAAAGAAGGAAAAAGCTTATTGACCACTTATTAACTAATAAATTATGGGTTCCCTAAACTTTCTCATATAGAAATTAAAATCTAATATGATACATTCAAATACACTTATAAGTTATATGAAGCTACTTCAATTAAAATAAGTGAACGTATCTTAATAAATAAAAGGTATTCGGAAAAAATACCAAAACTACTCATGAAAGATTCGGACGCTGACAAAACTATCCATAAAAGAAATAAATGAATTTTCTACCCATGAAAGATGGGTTTTGTATAACAAAACTACCCAAACGGCATTAACGAGGCATTGATTTTGGATAGTTTTGGGTGGCGTTTTGGGTAGTTTTGTCATGCAAAACTCATCTTTCATGGGTAGAAAACTCGTTTCTTACTTTCATGGGTAGTTTTGTCAGCGTTCGAATCTTTGTTGGGTAGTTTTGGTATTTTTTCCTAAATAAAATTGATGTATAATAATTAAGCAGAATGGAATAATTATTGTAAGTGTTAATATATATTGTTATTAAATAAAAGCGTAAAGACTTTTTTTTATCTCAAAATTTGTGATAAATTTAAAAAACACCTCAAACGTTTAATTTGATTCAATTTATCTCTAACATTTTTGATTAATTTTAATTCTACTCCTACTATCAAATATTTATTAACGGGTCAATATTTGGCTAAAAATATTTTTCTAAGTTTACCCTCAAAATATTATTCATCTTTTTATTATCATGATGAAATAATCATCTTTCTTATCTCTTTAAATTACTTTTCTTTTCAAACCTACTTCTTACCACTATTGGCTATTGGGGGTGTCCCCGTCATAATATCTACAAAAACTCATAAAATCTCTACATTTGGTAGGTGTTGGTGGTGGTGCGTGGATGATATATAAAAAATGAATAATGCTATCTACACACTCTTTTATCAAACACCAACTTTACACTCGTATAAAAATACGGTTACTATAGGCGGACCACAAAAAGAGGAAGGTTGTTAATGCCTCAATCACCGTATTTTATACGGTGTCAATTTGGTGTTTACTAAAAGGGGTGTGAATAGCGAAATCGATAAAAATTAAATGATAAAATTGAAAAAAAAATTTGATCATATATTAATTATAAAAAATTTGACGACAAAGATAAATTTAAAATTATTTAAAAATATTAAGAATAAAATTAAATTAAATTAAATATTAAAAATATTTTTAAAATTTTTCATAAAATTTATGGATAAAAGGCAGAGTTTACTCTAAATAAAAATTGCTATTCTTGAATTTGGGCTGGTAATATAATTGTGAATAAAATGAACTTGAGACCATCACGCCAGCATCATTAGAAGCAATATATACATACCAAATGGAATAAAATCAGATTTGTAGAGTCACGAACGATGTTGTTGTCGTATTAAACTTTGTGGATTTTATTCGTTGGCCTTTTCAATTCATGAAACGCTCGAATTTGGGAACTCTTTTTAGGGTTTCTTTAAGACATTTCCAAAGGTCGTGTAAATTGTAATGGCCGGTGTATGTCTCATCCAAACAACTACAAAGAGTCAAAGACCACATCCAACTTCCCTCAAACCCTAAAATATTATATTTAATTATATATTCCTATCTTATATTATTACATTACATATTATTATGCAAATAAATAAAGAAAATTGGACAAAGCTTCCAAATTTTGACGCGTGGATGCAATGGGAGCGAGGGATTCGGCGGAATCTAAGGAGTAAGGACAATATCATATATGTAGCTGAATGAAGTGACTGTGTTCTAAACGTGTTTAATTAGTGACTTTTTTGTTAAGTTAAATGCCTTGGATTATTAATTGAAATACTTGCTTTGAGTGTATGTTTTGATTAATTAATTAATCTTATTAATTATATGTTCTATAAGAATGTAACATCGTTAGAAAACTCCAAAGTGATTCTTCCTGAAACTTGGTCCATGCACTGAAGTGGTATTTCAGATTTAATTACACTATGATAAAGTTTATCGAAAACTAGTTTAAGACTTTAATCAACATTATTAAGACTACTACAGATATGACCATTTGTACATAATTATTTTTGGATATCATTAAACATTTTACATTAAAAAAGTATAAATAATCAATAATTTTTTAATAAAAAAATCAGCTAATAAAAAATTAAACATATATAACCATTGTTTATACTTCATAGAACGTTCACAATAAAAGTCATAGAACATTCAAAATTTAAATAACCATCAACCAATTTTATATTTTTTTTTAAAAAAAAATATAGAGAACATTCGAAATCTAAAAAAATAGAACATCTAATTTAAATTATTGGTTGATATTGATTGATTTTTTAGTGATTAGTTAGTATCATAATATTAGTTAAAGCCATACGGCTAAGAAAACTTTATATATATATTCAATCCAATTCCTATTAATTTTTTTTAATGATAAATTACACTTGATTTTTTCGGGTTTATGGTTATATATATAATGTACCCAAAAAAGAATTCTTGGTTTCTTACTATGCTGGAGTTCTTGATTATCCTTAGCTTGTTGCCTTGTTGAATAGTACACATTGATATACAAATAGAATGATACTGATCAGGATTATTTAAGAGTATTATGTGCTCTGTGAATTATTATCTTATCTCAATGTTTAATTCCCAGATGAAACAAATAATTAATTAAGGTAACCAAAATCATATATTATATATTGAATTAATATATGTATATACTTTTATATATTTTTTATCTTTTTCTAATTTTGATTTCTGTATTAATGTACATTATCTCTATATTATATGTAATTATTTTTATATTATTATATATTATATTAATATATTTTATAAATATTTTATACTGATATTTATATTTTTTATATTATAAATGAAATATATGAAAATATATACTATTACATGCAATATTACCGTATAATATTATATTTTAAATACATGAATAATATTAAGTTTGACTTTGTTTTGGATGGAGCAGTGGAAATTGACGGCAACGTGAAAAACATTTCGTGTGGAGGTGTACTTAATGGTAGGAGTGAGCGCGAGTACGGTTTTACAAGAAAAGTCATCCGATTCGATATTACATAAATACTTCGATTCGATTTGCTTCGGTTTTTTAAGAAAATCAACTAAAACCAAATCAAACCAATATATCAGTTTGGTTTGGTTCGGTTTTTTCGATTTTTCATTTATTTAAAAAATAACATGTTTCATAAGAGACATCATATTCTTGTTGCTGAGGACCCAGCTTTTCATTAAAAAAAAAATCCAATAAAATTTACTCATACAACAAATCAACAATACACACAATAACTCAAAATTCCAATAAAATAAAATCATACAATATAACACAATAATTTAGAAAAAAGCAAGTAAGCAACGCATCATCGCCTTCCGAGTCACCAATATTGTCACTTGAGCTAATGTCTTACTGCAAATTAAGATAACAGAGCAACAAAGTCAAATACAAATAAAAAATTAACAATATGTCAATAACCAGAATTAACAAATGAATAATTAACAAATAACAATTAAAAGGAAAAATTACAAATAAATAATTAACAAACAAAAAAATTCAAATCAAGAATTTACAAACTGTGTTACTGAGGTTCCATTTAAGGTCCATGATTTAACTTTGCATCTGAACCATAGATGTAGTGTACTTGGAAAATTTAGGCCACTAATAATAATGGGATTTGTAATTTTCATGTGCACAAAAACCTGCTCCATTATACTATACTATATATTTTTGCAATAATATTTGTACATACATGATCTGATCTAAGACACCCACCATTTAGTATTTGTCTTTTGAATCTCGGATATTATTAAAATCAAATGCAAGCCATCAAAAAATATAAAAACCAATCAATATAACAGCATCACTCAAAACCATCGTTAATGATAATCAAATTAATCACGCCCCCAATGTGCAGAAAAATAAATCACCACTTTAATTAAGTCACATTTGTTGATGATTATAAATTCTTCCCCTTAATTTAAATACTAAGAAAGGAGAAAAAAATGTAACCCACCACATGAATATGGACTGGCGTGCTGGGCGGCGCTAATAGGGTTGGACAGACTGGCCGGTTGCGACACTGAAGAAGGGGCGGCTGCCTGCTGGTGGGTTGCGGGCTACACGGTGACGGACTGACGGGGTGAAGCAAGATTACAGCGCGGATGGCACTTCACTGCAAGGCATCGGCGATGTAATGGTTGTGTGAGGAGTGAGATTAGAACCAGGAGGACTGAAAGAGAGTGGGAGGGAGGGCGATAGGGCGAGAAGCCGAGAAGAGTGGTGAACGGCGGTGGCGCGGTGTGGCTAGAGAGGGCTGAGATACACCAGAGAGAACTGACAGAGAGTGGGAGTAGTGGGTGCAGGGGAGAACGGCGCTTGTGAGAGTGAGAAGTGAGAAGTGAGAAGTGAGGTTGAGTACATTTAGGTTAGGGTTTTGGTTGGGCCTTTAGTATTGGGCTTCTGTAATGTTGGACTTTCAGAGTGTTATCATATCATATGCATATTACATATAGCGGTTTGGTTTGGTTTGGTTCATGTTTTGAGAAACAAAACCGAAAACCGAACCGAACCGGTCAAAAACAGCAAAAAATGTAAATTTTCGGTTTTTTTTATTATCGATTTTATTAGTTCGGCTCATCGGTTTCGTTCGATCCGGCTCGGTTTCGCTCACCCCTACTTAATTGCTGTCATTGAGTTGGAACAAAGCTTTTAGCCTCTAGACATACAAAAATAAATTATGCAAAGGGTTATAGACTTATAGCTAGCTTATTCATTGCATGAGTTAAATATCATATTGGCCCCTGAAATTTGGGACTATGATTAAATTGGCCCTCAAAATTCAAATGTTATCAAATTGGTCCCTCACTTTTACGATTGTAACTCATATTGGCCCTTTTAAGGTTATCCGTCAAAAAAAATGATGATGTAGCTGCTAATTGTTCATGCTGAACTCTAATAACACGATGTCGTGATCTGTTGGCGCTATTATAGTGCCAAAATGACATCGTTTAAGGCCAAAGGAAGTTAAAATCTCTCTCACACAACGTAATGAAAGATAAATTTTAAGTTCTTTTACTCTCAAATGACGTAATTTTGGTACTTTGTTGACACGAACATATCACAACGTCATTTTATTAGAGTTTAGCGTAGACAATTAACTGCCAAATCATCGTTTTTCTTATGGACAACCTTAAAAGGGCCGATGTGAGTCATATTTGTAAAAATGAAGAATCAATTTATTAATATTTAAATTTCGGAAGCCAATTTGATCGTAACCCCAAATTTCAGACCAATCTGATATTTAATTCTGGATATGCATTGGATATTTTGTGAGGAATGCTATTTCACGTCATTCTTTAATTAAAGATGTATCCTTCTAATAGAGAGTAAAAACATATAATTATTTATGTGTATATTTTTGTTAGTAAAAAATATCTTGACAAAATATTAAACCCTTGAGGCCTTGATTAGATGTTTACGAGAGCCAATTAACAAATATGTAAAATGTTACATTAAGTAGCCTGTATTCTTATTATAATTTGTTAATTAACTGATACCATCACATTCCATTGTATATATATATTTGCTATAGGTTGCTAATTAAGTTAATATCTTAGTCCCGTTACGTTCCTAACCAAGGTCATTGTCATGCTTCAACTTATAATTATATAATATAATATTTATATACATCAGGGTGGACTTTATTTGTACTAATTAAGGCGTGTTCACCATTAAGTCTTGTGTCTTTAATTTGTGTATGTGTAGATATATACACAAAATGTTCTATCTGTGTATGAAGAAACTCTAATTAATATAGATTTGTATATGTAAATTACCATTATTCATGTATAATCCGTGATGTTGAAGAGTATATAAAAATTTACTAAACTAATAACATTATTAATTTGTTTGCGAAACGATTATGAAATTGTTTTTTGGTTTTGCATTGCGGTATGAATTAGTTTTGAAATTTTATAGTTCAAAATAGTAGAATTTTTTATAATTGTTACATAAAAAGTTTATAATTTTTATTATTTATAGCCATTACTGGTGATTACTTTTATATCATCTCCAAATCCATTTTTCAATTGTCCGTTTCAGCTGCGCCTCAAAATAAAAATAAAGACAAATTTTTTGTCACGCCAAAAATAACAGTAGAGGATATTTGAGGGAGATTGAGATTGAGATTGAATTAAGTTTGTTATTATATTTAGTTTAAAATTTATTAAGAGACTATGAGATATAAAGTAAATTAAGTCAATGAAGAAGAAATATAAATTAATATTAAGTGAAGGTATTTGAGTAAATTTTTTTAAAATTTTCATCTTTATTTTCAAAAAATTCAGTGATTCATGTATTTCTACTTTTTTTAAATACTAAAGGGATTGAAATTTTAAAGACAAAAACTAAAATTTTAATTTCAATTTCTGGTCACAAAATATGATTGAGTTATAATTCTTCAATCTCAGTTTTAGTCTCCAAAAATAAACACTAAAGACTCAAGAAAACAATTGTGTCACATACAATTTTATTAGCTCTTTTTTATTTATTTTAGGTGAAAACTTATATACAATTAATTTTATGTGAAATTTTCACTTTAAAATCGTTAGATCACATTTTAATAAAATATATTGAATCATATAACAATTTTTAATAAATAATTTCACATAAAGTCGGAGTTGAGTATTCAATTTTAATTTATTTTATTATAAGTTCTTGGAGACTCCCCACGTTCGTTGTCACTTCACTATACATAAAAAAAAAAAAAAAAGGCGCATGCCTAAGCTCCTCACAGTGGTTTCTATATTTTTCAACTCCTAACTACACATCACTGTCAGCATTAATTAAGAGACTCTAAGTTAATCACACTTAGTCTCCAATCAATGATTAAGCTTAGACACTTTTTCTCGTTACAAGTTTATAAATACAAGTCACCTTTCGAAAAAAAAAAAAGTTTATTAATACAAGTCTAAAAGGTCATTAATAGTTTATATTAGCATTATTTTAAATTATCATGGACATGAAAAATGGTCCCATACATGAGTTGTCGCGTTTACCTTTCATTGTCCCCCTCATTGGACTCCCTGAGCTCACTTACAGAGAACTAAGACTTGGAATAATAATTACTATTTAAATATTAATAGATATTTATTATTTAAAAAAATAATGAAGTCAATGCTACTAAATAATAACATATTTCTTGGAATTCGGGGGTATAAAATGAATGCGCCTATGGCTTTTCATATAGCAAGCAAACATCATAGCTTATCATCAATTGTTTGTTAGAATATTTTCCCTCCCTACTATAAGCTCTATAGCTATTCTTCTTTCTAAGTGTATAGAATAGAATATGGAATCTCTAGGAGAATTCCCTAACAATGTAGAATTTGATTGTTTCACCCACACTTCATCACAATTATTTCTTGAACAATGTTCATCACTTCTTCTAGGAGAAGATGATGATGAATTGATGAACTTTGGATTAGTGCAATCCACATTTTTTCCCAATCTCAGTGATGAAAATGATGAGCATGTGTTTCATTCTTTAGATTCTGATCATGACACACAAAATTTGCAATATATTTCACAAGAGAGTAGTTATAATAGCAGCAATAGTAGTGGTGGTGGTGACACTACTGATTTCTTCATCAATGCCAACATGGATCTTCAATACCAGCAAGATCATGTGCTAGCAAATGATGCTTTTATATCCATGGATTTATGTATGGATGAGAAGAATAATCTTGCATGTTTTGCTCCATCAATGAATGAGATTATTGTAATGGAAGACAATGTGGGAAGTGATCATCATTATCAATGTCAAATGGAACAACATGTTGATGATGTTGTTCCAACCAATAATAAGCTCTTGCATCTCAAGAGGAAGATTATTGAAATTGAAGTACCAGAATTATTGGATGTGTCTGCTGAAGACAATGCAAGAAGCAACAGATCTGAGAATCAAAACAAAAAACCTCGCCTTGTGAAAGATGTGAGTTTACTTCAATTATTTTCTGGCTTACAAAAATAAACTACAATTTTTAGGTACAAAAGTTTTAAATGCTTACAATTCAGATTTTGAAAGATATAAGCTAACTTAATATCTGTCAAAGAATCATTTGTTATGTCATGTATTTTGAGTAATTTTGTGATTTTATTAAATTAATCGATTATATCTTTTACAATTAGAATTGTCCACTATTAAAATTTTCATGATAAGAAATATTATTTTACTGTATAAAAATAAAAAAAAATCAATAATTTTGTTAGAATTGCTCCATTTTAGAAACATTGTTACTATTTTCATCTACAGGTAATTATATTGTAGGTTTGATGTGTTGTAACATTTTGTTTCTCATTCAGTTGCAAGGTTGCATGAAAAATGGAAGGTCCAAGAGAAATGGGAATGAGGGAGAAGAGACTAATAATAACGTAGGATTAGATGGACAGAGCTCAAGTAGTAACATATCTGAGGATAATGACAATACTACTTCTCAAGAAAACAACAATGGAGGGGCAACTTCGGTATCTCACTCAAATAATAATGGCAGAACAAGAACTACCAGAGGAACAGCAACAGATCCCCAGAGTCTCTATGCAAGGGTATTATATAAATTAATAAATAATTATTTCTAAATTTAAATGTATTACTGTTACATTAATCATTAAAATGATATTATTTGCGCGCCAAAATTTAGCTACCAAATCAGCTATTAAATATTTATGTATGTATGCACGTATTGTTTAAATTATTTTTAATGTATATTTTATATTTTAACATATATTTGTGACTCGTTTGGTGGCTAAATTTTGATCTACAAATAGCATAACCTTTATATAATTTAATTATATTAATTATTATTATTATTATTATTATTATTATTATTTAATATACTTTTGTAAACAATACTTATTAATAACCTTTTCTTTAATGAATATTGCAGAAAAGAAGAGAGAGGATAAATGAACGACTAAGGATTTTGCAGAATCTTGTTCCAAATGGAACAAAGGTAATAAATCTTGAAGAAAAAAAATGACGTATAAAATATTTTCTCAACTGATTTGTCGTTCATTATTAAATACGATGTAGAATTTATTAAAATGAAATTCATATGATGGTAATTTTTACGCAGGTTGATATAAGTACAATGCTTGAAGAGGCAGTTAATTACGTGAAATTTTTGCAGCTCCAAATCAAGGTACTACCCTAATAATAATAATAATAATAATAATAATAATAATACTTAGTTATATCAAATTATATTTACATAATAAAACAAAATAAATATATTATATCTGAGAAATTGCATGTTTCTTCTGCAGCTTTTAAGCTCTGATGATTTGTGGATGTATGCTCCTCTTGCTTATAATGGGCTTGATATTGGACTCAAACTCAATAATAACCTCAAGAATTTTCCATCATCACTATGAGATCAAAAATGCTGAATGATTTGTTCTCTGTTAATTACTGTTGTAACTTGAAAAAAAAAATCTTTGTAGAAAAATGAGCTATATATATTTGTATGTGTTATACAAATTTGTTATTGTTAACTACTATGAATAACTTAGCATTTTGATGCTCGAAGAGTGTCCATTAATATTATTCCTCCATTAATATTATTACATTACGTTTGTGTTATTCACACGTTCTTAATAGACATCAATTTGACATCAGTATAAAATACGATAATCAATAATGTGTTAACCGCTTTATACTTTTTGTATACCACCTATAATAATAATATTTTATATAAATATAAAAATAATATCTACAAAAAAAAAATATATGAATAGCATTCTTCTTTTCATTAATCACGTTGTTTGCCATAACTTTAATTTGTGAGGAGAGACTAGAGGGTTCAAACCACAAGGGATATCGCATTGGGTCAAGTATTTTTTTAACAATTAATCTTGGTGTACACCTCTTTTTGGTGTACACCTCTATCCAAGTCCCAATGAACATATTTTTACTATTAGAACGAACATGTTTTTAAAAGCAAACTAACAAGTTTTTAACCTGTTAAAAACATGTTCGTTGTATATATAAATTTCTATTCGTGCACGAACAAAATATTACTACTAGAACGAACAAATTTTTAAAAGCAAAGGAACAGGTTTTAAACCTGTTCGTGTCAACTATAAAAAACATGTTCGTTTTATATATAAAAACATGTTCATTTAGGACTTGGATAGAGGTGTACATCAAAAAAGAGGTGTACATGTAGCATTATTGTTCTTTTAAATTTTAATTATTATTTTTTTTTATCACTAAAAAAAATAAATTAGTATGATTATCATAACAAAAGAATAAAAATTAGTATCAATATTTCTCGTTAGCTCTACTTTTATACGGGAGTTATATTTTACGTCACAGAATCAAACAACTTATATATTTTATTTTATATATTTTTAAATTTTTTAGAATGGAACTATATATAAGTTATGAAGTAAATTATGTAAGTATTCATTTGTACTTATTTTTATTTCAGGTATGGTGTGTCATTTTAATTGATTTAATAAATATTAAATTAAATAATGTTTAATTAATAGAAGGAAGTTACGTTATTTTTAAAAGTAACCAACTTGATGGGAGTTGGTTTTTATGTATACGTGAAAAGAAACCGAATTTCAGTCCTCTATTCCTGCCAACAATAAAGTTTTTTTTTTTTCATCAACTGAATAACACTCAAGAAGAAATAAAGCTTGGCAAAGGAACAAATAAAGAAATTCTTTATATTAAAACTTCACTCACTCATGGATTAAGGTTAGTAACTCTAGTAATTAATATTTGTGAGAATCATGAATTTTAAGATCCTTATAACATAAATAACAGTTAATATGGAAAACAATAAATTTGTTTAACATGTGGTATCAGAGCCTGATTGTGAAATTTGTGATTGTCCATAAAATAATATATTCATATAAAATTGATGAATTATGAGATTAGTAGTTACAGAAAGTTATTTTATTTTCTTGTACATGAAATTTGAAATTTGTGTTTGATGAACATATAAGTATTATGTGCCTAATTATGTATGAATTGATCAAAATGCATGATTTTTGTTCTCTTAAAATTATATATATATGGTGTTAATATATACCGTCATACATGCATGCTTTGAAGTGATTCATTGAATTTTACATTTCTTGATTTTCTTATTTCAAAGCATATGAATTGTCTTTTGAATATGACCGATTGTAACAATAAGTATTTGGCAAATATATTAGGTATGTATATGTCCAAATTTTGTTTCTTTTATTTTTTGTAGTAGCAAAATAAAAATAATTTTGCATTGGAATTATTTTATGTGAGATTTGTTAATCATTAAAGTGGTCAAATCTAAAAGTTTTAATTAATTCCAAATTTATGATATTTTGTATCAATTACATATAAAATAGATGCAAAATAATGATTATTTTATATGTAATTTGGAGTTCATTCTTATGAGACATTTAAGGATCGCCCAAAGGTTGATTAGTTGCTCTTATACTTAATGAACATAATTGTTGGCATGTATATGTACTATTATTACCTATATTTAAATATCCAACGATATTAAATATTTTAATTGGTGCATGTATCTTTGCTAAATAAAGTTATATTTAATTTTTTTTTGGCATCATTCTGTTATTGTTATATATTGATATATCGCCCAAAGGAGATTATTAGTATATATTTTGAATGTTTACATGAATGCTCTTTGAATCTGAATAATGTATTGCCTGATGACTCAAAGTGTTAATATTAAGTATGTGTTAATTGCAGCAATTCTTCCTATCGCATTGCATTCGCATGCTACGTCTGTTCCAATGTTTAATGGGCTGGACTTTTCTAATTGGTCTGAACAAGTCCAATTTCACCTTGGTGTTTTGGATCTTGATTTAGCACTTCAAATTCAAAAACCTGCTGCTATTT
>JASCZI010181327.1:44019-63728 GCA_036250425.1 Stylosanthes scabra | reverse complement strand
TGCGTTTGACACAAGCAAACATGCAGATGCCGTGTGGTTGGTTTGTTGAATGCAGTAGTGCTGATGGTGCAGTTTCTGTTCTAAAGAATCTTCGTGGTTGTCCAGGATTGTTCTTCCAAGTAGAATTCAGGTGAGACAAGATTTAGTTAATTTTAATCCGCACACTAGCACACGTATATTTATGATTTAAGTCTTTAAGGCACATCTTTTCCGTCCCAACACAACAAAAAAATTGTAAATGAGAAAGTTGATTGGTTAATAGTCTAAAAGTATAGAGAAGGGTGTGTTAGGATATGAAACCATTCTTGTGGTTTAAGCTTGCAGGAGCAGGAGGTTTGTGTCCATAATAAAAATCGTTCTCAAACCTTCACTACCATTAGTTAGATTGGATGTAGCAGTGTAATCCTTGCTACCTTTGATTCCTCTGCATCTAAGTTGAATATTGAATTTCACCAAAGTATGGCTGTGTAGATTTTCCATGACTCATACTTATATAGTCTGTTAGGAGATGGTGAAACCAATAATGAGGCTTCAGCTAACAGTTTTTGCTCTCCAAAGAATCTTGTTATAAAATAAAATAGAATATACATTCCAACATTAATTCATCTAATATATGCATTCCTGAAAAAAAGTGTTATTTAGTGATGTGAACTAATTTTGTTTTACGGAAATTGGTTGATCATGAACTCTGTTTATATTTGTGACCAAGGCTCCTTATTTCTTTCAACAGTTTTCAGTTTGTTTAAAAGAAGCCCTTGGGATGATTAATGTGCTAACTAATTTATGTGGTTATTTTTCTCTCGTTTTTATGAAGTAAATCTGGAAATCAGACTGCAGTACCTTCTTCAGTCAAACCAGAGGGAAACTCCATGGAACTTGTATCCCCCAAAACAAATTCCCAGAATCACAGTAGTGAAATAAGCTGTGCTCCTCCGTCTCAGCCGACCTGGCAATTTCCTGGTTCCAGGGACATGTCAGAAGTTGGAGCAAGGAAAACCAACGGTTATGATAATGTATCACTAGACTCTCATCAAGGAGGTAGCATTCTTATTCTAACAAAATCCTTCTGCTTTTGCATGACTGTAATTACAGGACTTCCATTTTCTGGAGATATATTACATATACTAAGCGCAAATACTGTATTCTGAATTGTGTTCATTTTTTAAATTGGGTTATTTCTATACCAGGTAACAACATTCAGCATATACACGCTGGAACTCAAGGACCTTCCATTCCACCACCGCAACAAATTCAGTCAGCTCCCTTCATTCGCCCTGTTTATGTTCCTCCAAATGGTCCATGGGATCCGCGTGGAATAAATAATCCTTTACCTGCTAACCACTATACGCCTGGTGTAATGCCTAATAGTCATTTACCTTTTGCACCTGCTTCAGTTACTCCACTTGCTCATTTCCAGGGAACTCCAATGCATCCTTATGGCCAGATGATGCCCCCACCAGTTATGGCACCGCCTTTGGCATCATTACCACATCCTCAGCTTGAAATTCAACCTCCACCTCCACCTCCACCTCCACCTCCACCTCCACATCTTCCTTCTCCACCACCCTTACCCCAAACACAGCCACCCATGGTTCCTCCGCCACCTGGTTCTCCTCCACCTCCTCCTCCACCATTGCCTGCCCAGGACACAGTCAGTATGGAATGTTCAGGACACACTCTGCAGTATCAGTGGCAGGGGTCTCTTTGTAAAAGTGGGGTTAACTACTGCACAATTTATGCATGGAGAGCAGATTCAGATGTTTGCAAATACACAAATGGCACATCTGAACCTTTTGAGTATGATATCTTCTTTGTTTCCTTAATGTTCAAAATCTGGTTTTCTTAGTATATGCCGGTTTAAATTGATGTTCCTCTGTTGCAGGTGGCCCACAAAACTAGACATGACTAAACGTACTGATATTAGACATGTGAAATCAACATTTGCAGCTACACCGCCAAATAGAGTGAGTTTTCAATTATCCTTTGGCCGGTCTTACCTCTCCCAACCATCTCATTCTCACTGTTTCATGGGGAGTTACGGGGTCTAGCTATTATTATCAGTAATTGAATATCGATCCTAGTTTATTTTTAATTCTTAGATCTGGTTTGCTTACCTTAGTATTAGACTTGTTTTGGGGATCTTTGCTATTGTTTGATTATCAAAGATTAGGAATTGAACATCTATCTTTGAGAGTGCTTAAGGCAAATATATGCACTTGAATTATATCCAAAAATAACTATGAACAGCATTTGTTTAGCATACTCTCCTCGCATTTCATTATGGTTTTTTGCTCTTCCATAATGCTTCCTCAACGGCTAATATATCTAAATTTCTGAAATAATAACAAAAACGAAAAATCCTTTGTGAAGTTTGTGTTCTGTTTGCTAGAATTACTATGCTAGTCTTTTTCTTCTGGCCAGCCATGAAATGTTAGGAGTTGTGTCTGCATTTGCCATCCATTATTTGAAACTAACTATGCCTTCACGGCGTTGGCTTCTTATGCAGAGGGAAGTTTGTCGTTTAATCCCATCTTCCCAAAGCGAACACAAACGGGTATGTCTGAAATATACTTGTTTATAACATGACAACCATCCCCTTTTGCTGTGCTCTATTTTTTTTAAATCTTACGCTAAATATGTCCACCATTTCTGTGATTGACCCTGCTATTTATGTTCACCAGTTTCAGGATTTCGTAACATACTTAAAGCAGAGGGATTGTGCTGGAGTCATTAAAATCCCAGCCGCGAAATCCATGTGGGCAAGGCTGCTATTCATACTCCCATACTCGCTGGAAACATGCACTTTGCTCTCCATTCCACCACATCCATCTGATTGCCTCATTGCTTTGGTTCTTCCAAAAGAAATGAACTTTGATTGGGCATGATGATTATTCTGGTCCTACATACACATCAGACATCACAGAACATTTAAATTGTGATGTATAATCATGAAATAGGATTTATGATTATTTAAAGAAATTTGCTTGATATTTACAATGGGAAGATGCTTACGAGGAGATTTTAATTACCAACCTAAACCAAAATTTCCTTTTACAGGATCAATTAATTTTAATAGTTGTTTTATTAATTTGATTGTGTAAACATTATGTCCATTCTCAAACGTATTATGTGATTTCACAACATTATTTATTATGTTTAATTAAGTGGGGGAACATGATGAATAATTGTTGCTTGCTGAATTTATGGTATTGTTTGGGATATATAACCCTGTTCTTAATCTCTATTTTTACCAGGACTAGCCATTAAGTGGCAAATTGATAAGCATTCTCTAATTAGCATAACCATTCTCTAACCTATAACAAACTTGATAAGCTTTGTACATTCTTAAAATTTCACATTCTATATTTGAATATTCCTATACTTCTAGCGTCTGAACGTCATGTTCATAGAATCATAGCTTAGCTTCTTTGCTTCTGTTTTATATGAATTACGTGTGAGACATGTACTTACTATGATTTTTTGTTGCACTAGATTGTCTCATTGTTTTAATTCTTTTTTAAAGAAATGAATTTATGAATGGTTCTACATCATGAGTATAAAGATCACAGCTTGGTTTTTGACTTTTGCTTGATTGAAGTTGAAACCAATAAGTAGATAGGGTGAATTAAAATTGAAGTTGTTGTAAAAATAAATGGGAAGCCTCTCTGCATTATCAGAGCCTGGTTTCGATCCAGGGACCTGTGGGTTATGGGCCCACCACGCTTCCGCTGCGCCACTCTGATTGATAGTTTATATTTTACAAATAATAAACTATATACAAACTATTACAATTTTCAGAAGATTTTAGTGTAATAGCCCGTGCTAAGCATGGGAAGTGATACGAAATAAGTGCATAATCAAAAAATTAATTATAGTATAAATTTATATTAATATTGATAGTTTATCAAAAAAAGTGATGCAATTAAATTTTAATTTTGAATAAAAAATTTAATAAATAAATAAATTGATATATAGTAACCTAAATAATTTAGAAATAATGAATAAAATAAATATAAAAATATTAGGTTCGAATGGTTTATTAATATATTATTTTAGATATTTTAAACATAATTATTAAATCAATATTATAAATATAGTATTATTTAAATTTTTTAAAAATTAGAAAAAATATAGATACAAATATAAAATATTTAATGCGTGTAAAATTTAAATAAAATAGTAAATTTATCTAAAAAAAGAAGATTAATTAATTTATGATATATATTGATCAGATAAAATAAATTATATATTAAATTTCTATATTATGAAATTACCTAACTCATTCGTCTGATGTAGTAAATCATTGTATTTTAAAATAATAGCACAACACAGGAACATTAAGTTAAGTTAACGTACGTTATTATCTCATAGTTGATTTAAGCGATTATTCTGTCTGAAGCATTGTATTTATATTGATAGTTAAAGCATGACGTCACTAAGGAATGATAAAAAATTTAAAAATAATTATATTTGTAACTTAGTTAATAACATACTAATAGTTGAGAAACATTTTATAGTTCGAGAATAATTCATTATCTTTATAAATTGTATATTGATTACGTGAGTTGTTCGTCTAATATAAGAAACCCTTGTAATTTGAAATATAGTCATAACACAGGAACACTACTAAAATATAGTGACGCACGTTATTATTTTAGAGTTGACTTAAACGATTTTTTTGTTTAACACGATTAAGCATTTTATTATGACGATTCTTTAGGCTAGGACGATTAAGCATGGTATTTAAATTGAAATCTGAAACAAGCAACTATTATGGAATTATATAATATTATTAACACTGATTATAGTTGCGAGATACAGAGAATTATAATTTATTTTTATTGTGTCTACGTTAATAAATTTTGTTTGTCATGAGATAATTATCCGTGAAATGAAATAAATGAGGCTAACATTGCTGCATTTTGTGGGATGGCTATGTTGCCGAATTGTTAAATAGTCCGTTCGTCCAATCTAATGAACCCTTTTATTTTAAAGTATAGGCTCAACACGGAAATACTAAGTTACACCGACGTACGTTATTTTTTGAGATTGAATAATGCGTATTTTTTAAACTAACTCGATTAATAATTGTAATGATATAAATAAATTTTAATTAAGAAAATATGTTAAGAAACAAAATATAATATAATGAATGCTAATAATATCAGTAATTGATTTCTTTAATTTGATAAACATGATTGATTAAAAAATCTGATAAGTTACACCGACGTACGCTATTTTCTGAGATTGGGTAATGCGTGTATTTTAGACTAACTCGATTAATAATTGTAGTGATATAAATAAACTTTAATGAAGGAAATACATTAAGAAAAAAATATAATGAATGCTAATAATATTAGTAATTGATCTCTTTAATTTGCTAAACAAGATTATAAAAAAAAATTTAATTTACTCATGTACTTTGTGAGACTATACCATTGCCGAAATGTTAAATAATTTGTTCGTCCAATCTGATTAATCTTTTATTTTAAAGTTCAGGCTTAGCACGGGAACACTAAGTTATACGAACGTACATTAGTTTTTTAAATTATATTATGTGTGTTTTTTAGACTAACTCAATTAATAATTGTAATGATATAAATAAATTTTAATTAAGAAATGTGTTAAGAACAAAAATATAATGAATGTTAATAATATCAGTAATTGATTTCTTTAATTTGGTTTACATGATTGATGAAAAATTAATTTATTTATGTATTTTGTGAGATTATAGCATTGCCAAATTGTTAAATAACTCGTTCGCCTAATATAATTAAGTACAGGCTCAACAAGGGAACACTAAATTGCATGATGTACGTTATTTTTTGAGATTGGATAATGCGTGTTTTTTAGACTAACTCGATTAATAATTGTAGTGATATAAATAAAATTTAATTAAAAAAATATGTTAAGGTAAAAAAAAATAATGAATGCTGACAATATTAGTATTTGATTTCTTGAATTTGATATACTAATGTGATGAAAAAATTAATTAATTCATGTACTTTGTGAGAATATAGCATCGCCGAATAATTAAATAACTCATTTGCCCAATCTGATAAACCATTTTATTCTAAAGTATATGTTCAACACGAGAACACTAAGTTACACCGACGTACGTTATTTTCTGAGATTGGATAATGCGTGTTTTTTAGACTAACTAAATTAATAATTGTAATGTTATAAATAAATTTTAATTAAGAAAATATGTTAAGAAATAAAAAATAATGAATGTTAATAATATCAGTAATTGATTTCTTTAATTTGGTTTACATGATTAATGAGAAATTAATTTATTCATGTGTTTTTGAGATTATAGCATTGCCAAATTATTAAATAATTCGTTCGCCTAATTTATGTACAGGCTCAACACGAGAACACTAAATTGCATAATGCATGTTATTTTCTGAGATTGAATAATGCGTATTTTTTAGACTAACTCGATTAATAATTGTAGTGATATAAATAAATTTTAATTAAGAAAATACGCTAAGAAAAAAAAAATAAATTGATGGTTCAATCATGATAAAAATCTACAAAAAAATATTGCGGGGAACATAATTGAGTAAAATTCATTTATATATTTTAGGATATAATAATTTTTTTGTCATATATAAGTTACTTAAAACTTAAAAGGTGTATTGCATAAATAAAAAAAGATTTTGACACGATACGATTTTGTCAATTGTATACTAATCATACAATGATATCACATTTGTAGGATATTAACTTTATATGTCTTAAACTTAATATAATTATGCAAAAATTTCAGCAAACAAATTAAAAGAAAGATGATACGAAACATGACTACCAGATCCACATATAATATATTCATGAAAAAAAATCAAAAGAGCGGGAAAAAAGATAACCGTAGTTGCAAACAAGAAGTTCATCGGATCGACAACACAAAATGAGTACCATGACAAGGGATGCGTGGATGGTGGATGAGACTGTTTGGCTTTCCCTCCTCCATTCATGGCAACCGTTTCAAACACGAGAGACTATGATGATAAACACGAGACGAGGCCGGCTACGACACTAAGAGTAATGGATAGATGAGCGACAAGGATGAGTGGAGGTTTTGGAAGCTAAAAACAATTGGGAGTGAAGTGGATTTAGGGCAAAGTCAAGAACAAGGATGAGATGGGAAAGATGAGAAGAGGAAGAGGAAGTGTGTAGAAGATGAGATGAGGAAGAGAAAAGGTTAAGAGAAAAGGCTCCGAATGAAAATCTAGTATGGGTTCCTGAAAATTGAATAGGATGGGAGGAGGTAGATACAAAAGTTAAAGAAATGGTATATTATTATGATGTTATTATTATTTGGTTAAAAGAAAAAATTGGAGAATGAGTTGGTTATGCCTGTGACGGCAAAAAGCAAATTGATGAGGGAAGGAGGAACGATTGACCCATTCAAGCTGAAGGCAACACGTGGCCAAGGTTGGCAATTTGAGTGGGACGTGGCAATGGGTTGCAGAGATGGTATAAGTAAGTATAGATTTGATGAATTTCAACTAAACTATACCCTAAACAATTGAATTTCAGGTTGGCCTTCTCCAATTAGCATTTCTCTTTCTCCCATAGAAAACAAAACAATTCAGACTCATTCATGGCTACCACCTTCAACTCCAAAAGCAAATGCAAAAGCAAACTCGGATCCGATCCGAATCTGATTCGCTCTTTGAATCTTTTGAACGCAACGGGCATCGGATTCCAGATTGGTGTTATTGGAGATACTGCATTCCAGTTTCTGAAATGGTTATCTGCTTCATCTTCTCCCAAAGCTGTTAGTGGCTTCCACTGCCTTGCCGGCGCGTGCAAGAACGTCCGCATCCGTCCCTACTCAATTATCATCGCCCTTGTTGGTGCTGCTTATGCTCTTTCCAAGGACAACGACGATCCATGGATTCGCCAACTCCAGAATATTCGAGATAAAAGAAAACAGCATATGGAAGGTATCATCGCGTCTCCTTCGAATGATTTTGTATTAACCATTTTATTATTGTTTCAAGGGGAAATAAAATAATATTTGCAACTAAATATTAATTATTAATTAGTTATATGAGTAGCTGATTTAGTAAATGAATAATGATTCTGTTTGGGCTTCTCACTTCTGTATTGTGCTCTATTACATTGTCTAGACGTAGTTTTTCAGAAAATGCAATTGTTCCAATTAGAGTGCTTGTGGTATATATACTATAGTATCTATATTTCTACTATCTCTTTTGTATGAAAATTCTTGTGTTGGTACCAATGGTGATTTTAGAATCTAAATGCTCTGTAATTCTTAAGTATAGTGTTTTACTTTATTATGTTCTCATTTGGATAAATGCTTCTGCGCAGGTATTTCTCCGAAGAATGAAACCTTGAAAGAGAGGTTTTGTGCAACTGCCTTACCAACTGGCTTTTATTTCCAGTTCGGGATGTATGTGGGCTTTGCTGCCTTCGCATTCCACCTTTTCCTGCGAGTTCATCAACGAAGTCCTTGTTGTGATCTTCGTCAACATGTTATGTGTTGCTGGCAAGTTTGCCGCCTGGTCCTTCCTCAGCAGCACCATAACGTATGCATTTTGTGGTGCTTTTCATGATGGTAAGGAAAAGGACATCAGCTATATTGCTGATGCGATAGCCGCAGGGCTGCTCTCGCTCTGCCATGGCCTCCTGGTCGCTGCAGCCCTTGCCGGCCTTACTGGCAGTGTAGAATTTTTTGGCTCGGGGCTGATCAAGATCAATTATTTTCTTGTTGACGATGACCAAGCAGGTATGCGGATAATAAGTGTATATTGAAAATCAGTTGTTATATATATAAGACGAATATTTGGTAATTATAAAAAAAGTTTGATAGCTAAAATCTTGGTTAACGTAATGTTGGTTAAAATTAAACTCTCATTTCTAATAGCTAAAATCTTGGTTAACATAATGTTATTATAATTGATTCTGTTCCTAACTTTTAATATTTACAACAATTTTTTTTTATATAAACTCCATATACTTCGATATATATACTTCTATATACTTCACTCCACTTTTAAACTACTTATTTGCACTCACTCATCTAAAGTTCTAAAGTGGTTCCAGAAATTGGATATATTGCAGATGATTTAATTGCATTATCATGGTCCTTGAGATTGAGTTTCAAGTATCATAATAGTCTCTAAATCATTTTTGATAGTGAGTTTGTAATCAGAGTAATGATCTAATACTACGCTAAAATTATACACTTGGTCCCTATATTTCACTAAAAAAATATGTTGATTGTAGAAACCTGATTACAAACTCTTAAGTGTAGAGATAAATTTACAATTTCAGTACAATTTAAGGACTTGAGTGTGTAATTTAATCTTTATTTTTTTGAAAACAATATAGCATCTTAGTAAAGTATGTTATCCATTCAACATATGATATATTTTGATGTTATAAGATTGTATTTTTAGGTGGTAAAGAATGTATCTATTTTTACTGATATTCTGATATTCTAACGTACATACATATTTTGATGTCAACAACAAGGCTATGAAAAATGTGTAGAGCATGTGGATTATAATATTCAAGATATCAGTGAAACTCAAGAAGCACAAATGTGATAAACAAAGAGTTGGCCAATTTTGGACAACACCACAGAGAAATGAAGAGAGGGTATTCCCAATTAAAATAAACAATTGCTGAGGAAAGCAGTGTGTTACCAAGAAGAAGAAGAATGAAGTAGCAGCGACATCTGCTGGAGCTCCACTGAGGGAGAACCCGCCTGAGCCAGAATTTCCTAAGGGTCAGCTGCTTGCCTTTGAAGATGAAGAGATTACGAGCCAGCTAGAGACTGCACACCGTAAGTGCAAACTGTAGTGTTTCCTTCTTAGAGTTCCTAGCTTGTGAAAGAATTTTGAAAATGATTTCTAACCATTTCCATGGTGGATCTGCAGAGGAATTGCTAGGATTGAAATGAGTACCTAGCTTCAACCATGTAGATACAGCATCGGGGCATGCAAAGAGACAGTGAAAGGCCGATTCAGGGCACAATTGGCAGCGCAGACAGATAGAGCGTCAACATGGGATAATCGTGAGTGGAGCTTCTCCTTTGTAAGTAAGCCGTTATGACTTAAATTCCAAATAAAATTTTGATCTTCAGGGGACATTTGATCTCCCATATAGACTTACCATAGATGCTGATATCTAATTGCTGAATGGGAACATGGTAGAAACAAAATGCAGTATTATGGCCTGATTGAACTGTGTATTTACCCCTTAGATGTTTGATAAATTGACTGAGCCGTTTCTGCTGAGAATAGTTACTGAATTAGAAGTTGATTCCAATCCCCATTTTCCTGAATTAGCATCTGGTGATGCTTTTCGTGATAGTAAAGAAAGGGGCATCTGTATTGCCGGTCCTGTTGCTGCAGGGCTGCTCTCGGTTCGCCGTGGCCTCCCGGATGCTGCAGCCCTTGCTGGCCTTACTGGCGGTTTATTATTTCTCAGCTCGAGGCTCATCAATTATCTTGTTCCTGATGATGACCAAGCAGGTACGCATATATTAAATCTATATTGAAAATCAGTTCATATTTATTGGCGAGATATTTGATAAATACACTAAAATATCTTCTAGTGAGGATAGATATATACTTTGATTAAATTTTGATCTATTTGATTTGTGTCATTAAAATCTGATATGTAATTAATGTTATTATTACAAGAGAGATAAATTTTTAAATACAGCATTATCCTCACAAAAAAAAGCTTAAATATTTTTATAGTAGAATTATATATATATATATATAAAGTTTAGGGAGCCCATAGTTTGTTAGCAAATAAGGAGCTAATAGGCTTTTTCCTTTTTTTCTCTTTCCCATTTTATCACCTATTATTTCTCTAATTACACTTATTGGCTTCCTATTAGTCGCCTAAGATTGGTTCCGTATCATTACTCTCATATATATATATATATATATATATATAACAAATATTTGGTAATTATAAGAAAATGTTTGGTTATATTGTGTTGTGGAACTTAATTATTCTACCGTAGAAGACATTATTTCTATAATTTAATTTTTATACACGATTAATTTAAAATAGTTTTATACTGATAATTAATCTTGTGTTTGCCGCGTCAATAAAAGAAATTAATTTTCAAATCTTGTGTTGCACCATATATAATAGTCTCTAAATCATTTTTTATAGTAAGTTAGCCATCAGAGTATTGATATGATGCTACATTAAAATTATACATTTGGTTCAATAGTCTCACTAAAAAATTATATTGATTGTAGAGACATAATTCAAATTTTAAGTGTAGAGATAAATGGGAGATTTTACAATTTCAGTAAAATTATAATGACGAAGTGTGTAATTTAATTTTTATTTTTCTGAAAAAAATATAGCATCTTGGTAAAATATGTTATCCATTCGAAACATGATATATTTTGATGTTATAAGATTGTATTTTTAGACGGTAGAATATGTATCTATTTTTACTGATATTCTAACATACATACATATTTGATGTCAACAATAAGGCTGAAAAAAAATGTAGAGTACCTGGATTATAATATTCAAGATATCAATCAAACTCAAGAAGTTGCGAACACAAACAGAATCATGGTTGAAGTACGAGAAGACTAGTAAATGATTGCATGGCTAACTCTGCTTATGCAAAATTCCAATAATTAGTTTATTTAAAGTAGAATATTGTCAAGGATTTAGTTGGTAGTACACTGTACACCATTAGCATGATATATTTTTTGGGTAATGCTATTTGAAGAAGTGGTTTTAGCCAATCAAGTTCAACTAAGTGATTTATTTCTATACTAAATAGAATATTATTTCGGTGTCAAATAGTATAAAAAAAATACATGTAAATAAAGTTCTATTTGACACCGAAATAGTCTTTTATTTATCATAGAAATAAATCACTTAGTTTCACTTGATTAGCCAAAACCACTTATATAATAGTGATTAAGTTATCATGCAAAATTTATATGAGTTATCATCCGTAATATGTGTTGTCTCCTTGTTGATTATAATGTGTTGGTTCCCTAATTTTTTTTCCCAATTATGTTAAGAAGTCCACACTATGTAGCTCATAGGGCCAACAAATCTATAGTTGTGAAACTGTGAAAGCCCACCCAAAAAAGAATGAAACCAATTCATATTTTCTCACATTGACTCCTTAATGAGTTATTTAATAAGGATTCTCAATAATAATTAATCATATATGAATATTTAGATCGAATAAACTTAAGATATATACTTAAATTAGGGTATTGCCCATGCGTTGTATGGGATAACTTCGACAATATATATCAAGTATTAATATATTATTAATTTAATTTGATTATTTTCAACAACAGAATTGATTATTTTTTTTTATAAATATTTAGTGTTTTAATTAAAATTTAAAATAGTTCATAATAAACTGTTATATTCATAAACTCATGGGACTAAAACGACAAAACGATAAAGTAATTACATATATATATATATATATATATATTTCTGTATGAGCTCGCGAGAGTTACGCAAACAAAAAATTTGATTATTATATTAGTATATTGTGTGTTGTCTACGTCATTTGAATAATATTTGTTTTATATTTTAAATCATTTTAAAAATATTTTCAAATGATATAAAATATTTTGAATTCTGATTTGTTTTGTATATTATAATAAATGGACGGAATTCAAAATCAGAATTCAAATCAGATATTAAATTTGAAGACTCACTTGAAATTAGGGATATATTGTTTAAAATCATGATAGCGACATCAATCGACCAATAAAAAAAGACACTTGACTTGATTCTAAGCATATATTATAAACTGTCTTCATATGGTGTACAAACAACTCTCTGATGATACAATACACCATCCATGCCCTCAAAGGGAAGGTCTATGGTTTTAGTATCTTCTAATGAAGATAGATGTTTTGATTGAATTTTAATCATTGATTTGTGCTATTAAAATCTGATGTGTAATTAATGCTATCATTATGAGAGAGATTAATTTCTAAATATGGTAAAATCCTTACTAGAAGACACTTAAGTGTCTTCATAGTAGAATTTTCCTCATAACAATGGAGCAATTTCTCAATGCTTAACGCTGTGTTTGATTTTGGTGGACATCACACAGAGACATGGACATTAGTGTGTTAAAACGTGTTTGGTGATAGAGACATGAACAAGGAACACTATGTCTCCAGCACACTTTTACTTATTTTTTTATCCACTCTTTGATAAAGGACACGAGATTCAACAAGATGAACACTCCCTTTTAATAAAATTTTTACCTTTATACCCATAATTTTTTTTTATTATTCCAATGTTATCCTTTTTAATTTTAAGATTACAAACCTTAATTCTCACTTTTCACTCTTTGTTCAAGCATTTAAACAAGCAAGAATTTTACTTTCTTCTTACTTTTCCTTCTCTCTTCCTCCTCTACCTTTTCTTTTTCTTCTTGTTCTTTCTTCTCTCTTTCTTTTCTTCCATGCACGGGCGGATTTAAGGGGGGGTGAGAGTAGGCTTTGGCCCCCAAGAATTTTCAAGATATTAATATATATTATACAATGTCACTTAGTATTCAAATAAATTTATTGTGCTGATGGCTTTCTAGTTCTAAGTAAACGTACACATCTCTGTGTTCGACTCCCAATTATTTCCCTTTGCACTGATTATTTTTCCCTCCTTCTATTTGTTTCTTTTTTATTATTTTTTTTGGTGTCTTTTTATTCTTTTGTTCCTCTACTACTTTTTACTTGTTTCTTTATTTTAAGTGTTACATATATTCTCATAAAAAAATAGTTTATGTTTTCAGAACATATTAAGTAAATTAATATAAATATATTTTACATGTTGTATTATTTATATTTTACATGTTGTATTTACTAATTTATTTTAAGTACATATATCAAAAGTATTAAAAAAATAATATATATACTATTTATGTTATATTTTTTATAATAATAAAAAATTGAAATGAAGGTGTTTATTAAAAATGAAATTATTGTTTTCAGTAATTTCTATTTTCTTCTACTTAATTTTTTTTTATTAAAATTAATAAAAAAAAACTAGTTATGTACTATCATGAAAAAAAAATGATGAATAAAATAAAGATTGTCTTGATTTGAATATCATATGGAGAATTTATTATTTTATTTTTATTAAAATTTTAAGATAAAGTTAAATATTTTATAGTAATTTATCTTCGTTCTCTCAATCTTAAAACTTACCAAGAAATTAATATCGCCAAATATATGAACAATGATATTTGGATTTTTAAACTTTTAACTTTCAGTTCCTCTTTATAAAATGTTTGGATTCACTACTATTTTCAATCATATTTTCGGCCCCACACAGTTAGTTTTGTGAATCCGTCTGTGCTTCCATGTGTCCCCTTTTCTCCCTTTTCTTCTTTTTCTTGTTATGCGCGTTTCATTTCTTTTTTTATTGCCTTTCCTATTTCTTTTTTCTCTTATTCTTGGTGTTCTTTCTTTTTTTTTCCTTTTCTCTTCTTTATTTATTATTTATTTATTTATTATAAAATATATCTTCTACACACAAAGAAATTGAATCTTGAATAATTAAAAAAAATTGTCAAGTGATAATAAAATATTATAATAATCAAAGATGAAGAAAAGAAAATTAACATAAGTAAATATATATTAAAATATAAAGGAGTTCTTTTGAGAAAAGAAAAATTGAAATATTTGTTTTTTATTTTAATTTGTTTTATTTTTATTTTTATGTTTAAAAGGATAAAAATATCTTTTACATCAAATTATAGATTTGTTTATGTGTGTCTTGTACATACATTTTTGTCATACATAATACAAAAATATTAATTTTTAATATCTTGTTCTGTTCTGTCCATAGTTTATTGTCTTGTTCTATACTTTCTTTCTAAACAAATGCAGACTAAATAATCAGTATCACACTGGATACCTGAGCTTTGCACTTGCTAAGAAACTGAAAATCAGTCATTGAGCTTGTCTCTTACCACAACCGTCAGTTGATAGGCGATATTGGGTAAAAATCGGAAAAGAAGAAACAAAAAGAATATTTGATCGATCTTCAGCTAGCAAAACTTGCCCAGCTCAGTGTGTAAAAGGATTCATCCTTCTGGTTTACATAACAAATGAAATTTAAAGAATTTTTCCAGTAACAATTTTAACCTTCTTTAATTTTATTTATTTATTTTTTATTTTTTAAGAAAACAAACCTCAAAGCTCAAACAAAAAAAATTCTTCATGGTAAAAGAAAAAAAGTGTTAGACTTACATCCTCATAACATAAAATTACAAAACACCAATAACTCCTCCTTCAAGGCACTGATAAACCGTAATTTGCTATAAAAGTATAAGCAAATACATAAATAAAACAAATGAAAATCAAGATAACAAGCTCATTCTATGATTTCAACCATAATATGGAGAATAATGTGAAAAAGTTACAAAATTTTGCACTATCCAACAATAATAATAAAAGTTAAAAGACCTAGTCTCCAAACGCTAATTCAAATTTTTAAAATAATAATAATAATAATTAAAAGAACAAAGAGCATAAAATAGAGTGAGAGAAGAAAACCCTTTTGTTTTGCTGCCTACAATGGCAAAAAGGCTAAGGAAGCCAAAGATGGAGGTGTATGACAACGGGTTTTATAGGTATTTTGTAGGTTATTTTATGTATTCAATTTTTCGAATTTTCAAAAATTGAAATTCAAAATATAAACAGGAGATCCGGCGTAATTTTGTGTATTCATTTTTTTAAATTGTAATTCAAAATATCAACAGTAGATCCCTTATTTTATATATTAAATTTGAATTTCTCAATATCTTTTCTAATCAGATTTCGAATTTCTTATAAGTAGGAGTGACATTACTCAACCACTTAGTAAGTACCACTTGGTCGAAATTCTAATTCAAAATATCAACAGAAGATCCCTTATTTTGTGTATTAAATTTGAATAATCTCATAATCCTTTTTAATCAGATTTCGAATTCTTTATCCACAGGAGTAACATCATTCAACCACTTAGCAAGTATCACTTAGTCGAAATTGTAATTCAAAATATCAATAGAAGATCCCTTATTTTGTGTATTCAATTTGAATGGTCTCATCATCCTTTTTAATAAGATTTCGAATTCCTTATCACCATAAGTAACATAACTCAACCACTTAGCAAGTACCAAGAAATGCGCCTGCTACCGACGGATTTTGTGGCGGACGTTACTGGCGGAATTAGTGGGGGAATTACCGGCGCCACTTTTACCGGCGGAAAAAATCCGCCGGTAATTCCCCCCCCTAACCTCAAAAAGGCCAAAATCCTCATAAAATCCGCCGGTAACGGGCGTTTTTTTTTGTAATGTACCACTTGATGCGATTCTACGAACTGCCACACGTCAACAGAATAAGGCGTCCAATTGACAAGTGCTGAGGCAAGAGTCCTATTCTTTTTATATTTTAATAGATTTTAATAGATATTCTCAAATACAAAATGAAATGAAAAGTAGGCAATGTCTTTCTTTTCTTTTTCTTTTTAATAAATTTTTTATGCTAAATAAAATACTATTTCAGTGTCAAATAACATAAAAAATAGCGCCGTCAAAATAGCCAAATTTGACGGGCTACCCCATTTATTCGTCTAAAAGGACGGACTTTTGTCTCTAGATCCAAACAGTTTAAAATTCGAGTTAAACGGTTGAATTCGATTAACCTGATTAAATTCACGGAGTTGTCTTTTTTTTTTTTGAATTTTTTCAGCAAAATTAACACTTTTTAAATGGGGTTTATTGGATCCGAAAAATTGATCCACCCACTATAAAACTTTTTAGATTTTTTAATGGGGTTTTCCTAGAAATGATATTCTTTGCCAAAAGTTTTTTTTTAAGTTAAAAAATATTTTTTCCTTAAACCTTTCTAAAAAAATTAATTAATTAAATGGGCTAGTCCATTTAATTTGTATATAAAATAAATTAAAAAATTCTAGTTCCTATATAAAAAGAGTTTAAACAGTCTAGTCCGTTTAACTTGTGGGCTAAATGGGTCATGCTTAAATATTTCAGACCCGTGTGTTTGATAGCCCTAATAAAAGTTAGTATCGAAATAAACTTTTATATGACATCAAAATAATTTTTTATTTGACATATAATAAATAAATTGATTGGTTAAAATTGATGTAGACCTATAATTATTATAAAGATAATAGCTTAAATATAGATACATTATATTAAATAATTTAGTTATAATACAAAATGAAGTGAAAAAGAGGCAATTTCTTTCTTTCCTTTTCTATTTTGCTCCAGCCCATTTCAAATGTCTTGAAATTACAGAGATATTTACAAGAATAACTCAATTCTCTTCCCTTAATAACATACATCGGCAGAAAAGGGTAGTAGCCCAAAAGGATTAGTCATTACTAAATTAAATATATAGTATAAGCTTTTTTTTTCCTTAATCCCAAAAAGAGTTTATAGGCTTCTAGGCCTTGCAAAATAGGCTCCGCAGTGACCGCGCAGTGAAAAGTTGGATGAATAAGTGTGAAGAGTGCGTATGTAAACTTAGGATTGGGTTGTTATCGAATCTACCCATGAAAAATATATATTTACATAACTTATATCATTAAAAACTTGTCAATGTGTTAAAAAAATATATAAAAAAGAACTTGTCAATGTTCATTTCAGCGATTCCAATGCACACGTCACATACAAGCATCACACGTACCCTAAACACTTGAATGTTAGATTGGCCTTAATTATTAGCATTCATTCTCCCATAGAAACAAAACGATTCATAATTCACACACGTACTCATCATCATGCCTACCACCGAATCCAATCTGAATCTAAAATTTGTGAACGCAGCAGGCATCGGATTCCAGATTGGTGTTATTGGAGACGCTGCATTCCAGTTTCTGAAAGGATTATCTGCTTCATCTTCTCCCAAAGCTGTTAGTGGCTTCCACCGCCTTGCCGGCGCGTGCAAGAACGTGCGCCTCCGTCCCTACTCAAGTATCATTGGCCTTGTTGCTGGTGCTTCTTCTCTTCACAAGGCCAACGATGAATTGATGGGCAAAATCCAGAATATGCGAGGTCACCATAAAGGTATCATCACGTCTGCTTCGAATAATGGCTTTGAAAATATATTAATTTATTTATAGTTTTACATGTATATTCAATCACCTAATAATACTGACTGTGTGAATGGTATTTAAAAAAATTAATACAATTGGCTGTTCAATACACTAAAATTAAACTAAAAAAACCTTGACACCTCTCCCGTTAAGAATGTGCAAGTTTTGTTCGGTTAAATTACCTTTTTTTTAAGAATTCAATTGACTTATTACATGATATTTTGAATGTGTATTAACTACTTTATTATTGTTTTAAAGGGAAATGAAATAATATATGTAACTAAATATTAATTATTAAACTAGTTATACGATCAGTTGATTTAGTAGTTGAGTTTTGGTATTTTTTATATAATTTTTTGTAAAAAATACTTGGTATTATTTTAAGTTAATAATATATATCCCGAAAATATTAGATTAGGTGTATATAAAAAAAAGTAGTCATCAATAATCTAATCGTATGTAGATATATATATATATATATTTAACAGTCATGTATCTAGTCATGTATCTGACACCATTTTTCAAAAAATCTCATGATGTATTGCAAAGATGCTGTGAGTTCAGAAACTCAAATAAACTCCAAATTAAATCATGATATGTATGGGGCATTGTCTAGATGTAGTTTTTAAGGAAATACAATTATTCCAATTATAATGCTTGTAGTATATGTATCATCTGAAAGCTTGATATTAGTATTTATATTTCCACTATCTCTTTGGTATAAAAATTTTTATATTGGTAACGATAATCATCATTTATAAATTTAGAATACAATTTCTATGTGATTCCTAAGTTTAGTGTTTTACTTCACTATATTCTCATTTGGATAAATGCTTCTCTGGAGGCATTTGTCGGAATCAAACTCTGAAAGAATGGTTTTGTGGATCTGCCCATGGCACCGGCACTGTTTTTGAGATGGGACTTATTGTGGGCTCTGCATTCTACCTTTTCAAAGGAGTGTATAAAGGCATTTTTTCTTGCCATGGCCGCATGTTCGATGCATTTCTTGTCAACACGCTACATGTCACTAGCAAGATTGCCGCCTGGGCCTTCCTCGGCAACACCTTATTGTATGCATCCACTGTTGCCTTGAATGATAATAAGGAAAGTCTTGTCTATATTTGCGAAGGGGTTGCCGCAGGGTTGCTCTCGATCCGTCGTGGCCTCCATGTCGCTGCAACCGTTGCCGCCCTTACTGGCAGTGTAAATTTTGTTATTTGGGATTATCTTCATCGTAAGTCTAAGTAATATTTAGATTGCCATGACCAATTTTTCTTTTATCAAAAATACGTTGGGAAGAAATTTAAATCCGACACTTCTATTAGAGGAAAATAATAAATATCATCTGAGTTATATTTTATTGGCCAATTTAATTATTCTAATGTTGAAGATTTAATTATTTTTATAATTTAATTTTAAAATATTGATGTAAAAAGTTTTGCACGATTACCCAATTAAATTCATACATTTATAAGACTTTATAAATAATGAGTTTGAAAATTAATATTTTTGATGATATGATAATTCATAATTGAATATATATGTAAAATTTTTCTGTTCTGATAGTACATAAAAATAACATTCTTAAATATACTAGC